>MU726739.1:79482-128796 GCA_026770625.1 Nicotiana glauca | reverse complement strand
CCCCCCCCCCCATTTCTTTTTAGGACAGACTTTGGAATCACTATAACCTCACTAGATCTAAAATCTTTACTCTGTTATTTCGTTCTATATTTTGGTTTTGGCCGGCTGCAAGCCAAGGCCATTAAATTCTGGGTTTTTGCTTCTCATTGATGTTCAGAATATTGTGGACTTTTGTTCTTTCTTGAATTTTTGTTTAACTGGTAAGTTACTTGACTTTTGCAATTTCATCCTTATGTGTCTCTGATTTGCATGTGTGCTTACTTCTGAATCCATGGCTTAATACGTTTCTGGGTTGATTTTAAGAAACACTCAGTTAACTTCATACATGTTTTAAGTCTCTTTGGCATTTAATTACTCCTAATGCTACTAGTTCTGAGATTATCTACGTCTAATTGGGTAATCTGAATCTTCCTAAAATTGTTTAACTAGTGTGTTGACGCTTGAATGTTCATGAATCCATTTATTTGCTTTGAATGTATCTAATGAATGACTCACATCTATAGTAATATGTGTTATGACTTTCTTTGTTAGTCATAATTTGCCTCTCTACTATTGTGTCACTTAGCATGCTCAATCGATCCCTTATCCCTTCAGTATTTGCTTGTGATTCAGAACAA
Organism: Nicotiana glauca; assembly: GCA_026770625.1. Classification (NCBI taxonomy): domain Eukaryota; kingdom Viridiplantae; phylum Streptophyta; class Magnoliopsida; order Solanales; family Solanaceae; genus Nicotiana; species Nicotiana glauca. The sequence goes on along the minus strand of MU726739.1, from coordinate 128,179 downwards.
TTGTCTTAGCATATTCGAACAAGTATTTTTTGATATTAGGATAAGGCTTTATACAACTGGATCTGCTTTAGTTAATTAGTCTACTATGGCAATGCCTGAATCCATATATCAGCTACTTGACATGAGGTTACCTTCCATTCTGTTCATAATCTTTGTAGTGATAGTCTTGCATATGTTATGTGTCCTTATTTGTGATGAGACTTTTTCTAGTGACTGTGATCTTTCCCATATACTAACATGTCTCTCAGTATGTATTTGACCCACTTGATACCCTTTTTCCTTCTATGATTACTTGGCTCATCACAATGTTATCTCGTTTCTTGATAATGATACTAGGATGTATAAGCATAATTTCCAAACATGTTTCAACTTGTTTGGTATTCTGCATTTGTGCATAATAACCTTTGTCAATCCTGCAAACTTATTCTTTCTTTAAATCTTTCAATGTGTGGATGCCTTTGTTTTAAAGTGTTGAACCTGTTTCTAAGTCTCTATTAAGCATGTTTTTAAAATTCTGTGGCTTGTTCAATTATTTGCTCTATATTCTCAATGTGGTCATGTCTGTTTAAGTTCCTCAATTCTTGTATCTCAACCTTGGTCCTTTCAATGTTAATTAGTCTGTGTGCATTTGTTGTTTAAATGTGGAGGCTACATGAGCCCGTAACTTCTTTTATTTGAAGTACAACCTGTTTTGCATGATGATTAGTTTTATCATTTTTGAGCAGCCTAAGTTAAATCCTAGAACTACCTTAATAGAGGTCCAAAGCCTCCTAGAACATAGGCATGTGACGAGTAGTGTGCGCATAGGATATAATTTAGAATCAACTAGTGCGCTTTAGGTAACAACTTAAAGATAGTAATCGGGTAGCGGCAGATGATAGTCTGTGCTCGCTGAATAATTTGAGTAACACCCCATCTTGAGGGAGTTACGAATTATTATTTATGTTGCGCGGGGTGATTCTTTGGGCTTCAAAATTTAGGACCCCCACCTTGTATTTAAACCAATTATTTGTGTTTAATAATGAACTTGCGATATCACTTGTTTTCTTAGCTTTGATCACATAGACTAATTCATATAATTGAGTCAGGCCAGGACCCACGGTTATGGACCTCGAAAAGCGGCTAACACCTTCTCTTTGAGGTAATTTGAGCTCTTATCTGATCTTTGGCAACGTTGACTATTCAAATAGAGTTATCTGAAAAATAGCTGCCCTAATGCACCTCAAACCCGCTAGGTGGCAACTCTCCCTTTTAATACCCTTCCTTAAAAGAGTTATCACGTGCCGAAATCCGATTTTGCGAGAAAAAGGGGCGCGACACCAACAAGTCCTAAAATACCATACGAACTTAGTCCAGCCCTCAAATTGCATCAAACAACACTAAAATCAAGAATCACACTCCAATTTAAACTTAAAGAACTTGAAACTTTAAAGTTCGACAATCGATGGTGAAACCTACCAAACCACGTCCAATTGACACAAAATTTTGCACACAAGTCATATTAAACAATTACAAACTTAATCCAACTTGCGGAATTGGAATCCAACCCCAATATCAAAAAGTCCACTACCAATCAAAATCTTCGAAAGTTTGACTTTGCCATTTCAAGTCTAAATAAGCTATAGACCTCAAAAATACAATACGGACACTCTCCTAAGCCCTAAATCACCCAACGAAGCTAACGGAATTGACAAACCTCCATTCCGGAGTTGTCTTCACCCAGTTCCAACTTCAGTTCAATTCCTGAGACTTAAGCCTCCCTTTAGGGACAAAGCGTCCAAAAATACTCCAAAAGGCAAAATGAAAACTCCCGGCAAGTCACAATAGCAGAAATAGATACGGAAAAGCATTAAATAGGGGATCGGGGCTATAACTTGCTATTAATCAGTCGGGTCGTCACAATTACTCTACCTAAGAAAAAAAATAAAAGAAGAATTTTTTGGTTTCCAAAAAATTTTTTTCTTTTTTCTCTTCTTTTCTTTTCAACTTTAATCCCTCAAAAAGTCAGACAAGCAAATTTATCATTGGAAAAGTCAAAATAAATTCAAACAATAATAATGGAAACATACACAAAGATAAAAATAAGAAAAACAAATACACACATACATATTTACATCTCTCACCCCACGATTTAAATTGTGGCATGTCCCCATGAATTGTTTTTGTTTCCGTGAACTTATGAACTTAACCTCGAATTTTAAATTTATTCATTTGAGGATATTTGTAAGACCCCCCTCATCTATTTATTTCTTGGCCTCATTTTGAGCTTTAGATTGTTTTTGTAAGATTATCTTCAACTTGTTCCTGCATTCTTCACAGGATTAATCCATGTATCTTCCTGTAAATCCCAAAAAAATAAAATTTACATCATCAATGTTAGAATAAGAAAACGAAGAAGAAAGGTCATAAAAATATACCTTTGGTATGTCCAAGACCATTTGTTCCTTATTCGCTTCTAATAAAGGTTGTAAATGTGGAAAGGTGGATGAGGGTTTGAGCTCTTCTTTTATTGCTTCACAATAAACAAAAGCCTCATCTTCAATCATCTCAGATAAATCGGAGTTCTCTTATAGAGTGACAACTTCTCTTTGTAGATGCTCATCCTCTTGCATAAGCTCATTCTCACAGGGTATCTCCTCCATATATTCACCATCACAATATAATGAGCTTTCTGAAAGGATACTTGCTATTTGACTCACTTGCATTGTGAGGTTCTTAATGACTTCATCATTTTTTTTATAAATCTTATTTCAAAATTATTCATGAACATATACATATGCTATTCTAAACTATCATTCTCTTCTTAAGGTGGTTGTCTGATTTTGCTTTCATTCCAGTCATAATAAGAGTATTCATCCCAACCACGATTAAAACTATGCCCATATGAAATATCATATCTGTCACGACCCAACATATAATCATGGTCGTGATGGTGTCTATCGTGTTACAAGGCAAGCCTAATTCCCTAAATATTACTACTAAACCGATTATAAGAAATTAATAAAACATTTCCAATAATTTAATTCCTGATAGACTAAACCAACTCTAAATATGAATAATATAAAATACGGAAACGAGTCCCAAACATCGGGTGTCACTAAGTCATTAGCATCTAAAACTATAAACTAAGATATATAAACTGTCTAATTGTCCAAAACAAGAAATGACAGGAGGAGTAACAAGGTCCTGTGGACGCTGGCAGCTACCTTGCTGTCTCCAATTAAAGCTGGCCTATTCTCAACAATCGCCGCGCTCTAACTCACCTGGATCTGCACATAAAGTGCATGGTGTAGTATGAGTACAACCACGTCAGTAGTAATAGAAATAACTAAGGAACTGAGCAGTAGTGACGAGCTAAGCATAACAGTCCAATTATTTATTTTCACAATTTACAATAAACATGAATAAACAGGTAAATTTCCATAACTCAGTAAATGCCACAAAGAAATTAATAGGTAACTGCAATAACAACAAAAATAAATGTAACGTCACTGCAATGTCACTCCATCACTCAGCACCCGCACTCAACACTCAACAGTTTGCGCTCATTGGGGTGTGTACAAACTCCGGAGGGGCTCCCAAAGCCCAAGTGCTAAGCACGGATAACTCACGTGCCATCATATCAATACCTGGATCCGCACAGTCAACTCACATGCTATGCGGACAACTCACGCGCTATGGTATAAATACCTGTATCCGCACGGTCAGCTCATGTGCTATGCGGATAACTCACGTGCTCTGGTATTAATATCCTCACAACCAGGCCATCATATCAATACCTGGATCTGCATGGTCAACTCACGTGCTACGCGGATAACTCACGCGCAATGGTATAAATACCTGGACCCACACGGTCAACTCACATGATACGCGGACAACTCACATGCTATGGTATTAATATCCTCACAACTAGGCCCTCGGTCTCACTCAATCATGTACCTCACTAGCCTCACTATCATCAACAAATAAGGGGACATAGCCCACATCCAATATCACAACATAATAGCAAATAATAGAGACTGAGGTAAACATGTACAATTTTTCTATGATTGATAATGCGAACATGAATAAAGCCTAAGCATGATCTCTAACATGAAGGTATACAAATTCAACAACAATTAAACACATAACCACAGATAACAAACATTAGGCCCCACAGCCTTACGGGACGGACCAAGTCTCAATCCCTTGCGATGAACACCCACACGCCCGTCACCTAGTGTGGGTATCACCACCAAACAATCACATGATATAAATGTCTTCGGGTTTATACCCTCAAAGCCAGAGTTAAAATTGTTACTTGGCGTAAAATCCTACTTCGGGATGCCTTCGTCTCTAGACTCGGTCTCCAAAAGCTCCCAATCTATCCATAATCAGAATACTACTATCAACATACTCTAATGAATCGAATTCCACAATAAAAACTACAAAATATGCCAAAAATCCGAAATCAGCCAAAATCTGGCCCCCGGGCCCATATCTCAGAATTAGTCAAAAATGGCAAAATGATAATGCTCGTCTTCTCCAGAGTCTAACCATATAAAATTTATCAAAATCGGACTCCGTTTGGTCCCTCAAATCCTCACTTAAAATTCTCCAAAACTCAAACCTTAACTCCATCAATGTCACTTTAAAATCATCAATCAAATACCAAAACAAAGATAGATTCATGATATATAACCAAAACTGAGCAGAGAACACTAACCCCAATCCAAATGATGAAAATCGCCTAAATCCGAGCTCCCCCTCTCAAAATATGACCGTATGAACAAACCCTAATTTTATTTTTTTTCTGCCAGCTATTCTGCCTCGTTTCTCATGCCAAACGATCCCTAAACTCGTATTTTATGCCTCCAAAGGATTCCTTATGAAATTCTAGTCAAGTTAGGCTTTTGAATCGCTAAATTTGACCTTATAATGAATGAGATAGTAGGTTTTAATATTTGCAAGTAGTGCAGATTTTTAAATACGCAGTCATTGGCAATTTCGTAATTAAACTAAAAAAAATTTGGCAACCTAATTTTTAGTAAAATGACCATAAAATCCTCATACGATGTCCAAATTCGATGATTCTTTTTTATACGGGTCCAAAACTACGATACGGATCTAATGCTTCAATCAAAAACAAAATCGGAGCTCATTGTTCAATATGATATCATTTATACTTGAAGAAATGGCGTCGAAACATAAGAAAAACTAGCACAACACAACTCAAACCTATCAAAAACTCATCTGAGTCCCTCGGGACCTCAACCAATAGTTTCAACAAGTCATATATCACTACATAAACTTAGTCGAACCTCTGAAACACTCAAAAAAATACCAAAACACCAAATCAACCTCGAATTCAAGTCTAAGAACTTCTAAACTTCCAACTTTCGTCAATTCAAGCCTAATTCTAGCACGGACCTTCAAATTATATTTTGGACACACTCCTAAGTCTAAAATCACCCAACGAAGCTAATCAAATCATAAAAATCCAAATCCGAATTCGTTTACTCATAAGTCAACTTCCGGTTGACTTTTCTAACTTAGCTTTCTAACTTAGAGACTAAGTGATAATTTCACTCCAAAACTACCCCGAACCCAAACCTACCAACTCGATACAACTCAACATAGTTGAACAACATATAAAAAAGCATATATGGGGGAAAATGGTGCTATAACTCTCAGAACGAAGGACCGGGTCATGACATCCCCCCTTTAAAACAAACATTCGTCCTCGAACAAGTCTAAAACGTACCTGGAGTCTCAAATAGGTGAAACCTTCAGCATTACCTTCTCGTCATATTCAAATCATATGAATTTATCTCGCGGTCACATCATACTCACCACATAGCCCCCAAATCATGAATCCCACTAATAGGGACACCAACAGACATATAAGCACGTCCTCACACAATCAAAATTTTCGTACTCCAGCTACAAACAAAACCCAGCCTCAAGTACCCCAGATTGGCCCAACATCAACACAAAAAAATCACATCTTGCACCTCATATAGGGAACCACAATTCGTCGATGCACAACTGATACCGAGCGCTCATGTGCGTATACGAATGCGTGGAAGGAATTCAAAGAGTTACATTTCAAGCTGAATCAACACCACACGATAAGAATTCAAGAATGTGAAATTTTCCTTAAGGTTTTGCAGCCTCTCGAAGATAAGTACAGACGTCTCCGTACCGATCCACAAGACTCTACTAAACCCGCTCATGGCTTGTGAGACCTATGTAACCTAGGCTCTGATGCCAACTTGTCACGACCCAAAATCTAACCATGGTCGTGATGGCGCCTAACGTGTTACAAGGCAAGCCTATTTCCCAAAATATTACTACTAAACCGATTATAAGAAATTAATAAAACATTTCCAATAATTTAATTCCTGATAAACTAAACCAACTATAAATATAAATAATATAAAATACGAAAATGAGTCCCAAACATCGGGGTGTCACTAAGTCATGAGCATTTAAAATAATAAACTAAGATCTATAAATTGTCTAACTGTCCAAAACAAGAAATGACAAGAGGAGTAACAAGGTCCTGCAGACGTTGGCAGCTACCTTGCTGTCTCAAATTAAAGTCGGCCTGAACTCAACGATCACCGGGCTCTAACACGCCTGGATCTACACATAAAGTGCAGGGTGTAGTATGAGTACAACTACCTAAGTAGTAACAAAAATAACTAAGGAACTGAGCAGTAGTGAAGAGTTGAGCATCACAGTCCAATTATTTATTTTTATAATTTACAATAAACATGAATAAATAGGTAAATTTCCATAACTCGGTAAATGCCATAAAGAAATTAATAGGTAAGTGTGCAGCCTCACAGCAATGTCACTCCATCACTCAGCACCCACACTCAACACTCCACACTTAACACTCAACACTTTGCACTCATTGGGGTGTGTACAAACTCCGGAGGGGCTCCCAAAGCCCAAGCGCCAAGCACGGACAACTCACATGCCATCATATCAATACATGTATCTACACGGTCAACTCACATGCTACGCGAACAACTCACACGCTATGGTATAAATACCTGGATCCGCACGTTCAATTCACGTGCCACGTAGATAACTCACGCACTGTGGTATTAATATCCTCACAACCAGGCCATCATATCAATACCTGGATCCGCACAGTCAACTCACGAGCTATGCGGACAACTCACGCACTATGGTATAAATACCTGAACCCGCACGGTCAACTCACGTGATGTGCGGACAACTCACGCACTATGGTATTAATATCGTCACAACTAGGCCCTCGGTCTCACTCAATCATGTACCTCACTAGCCTCACCATCATAAATAAATAAGGGGACACATCCCACATCAAGTATCATAACATATTAGCAAATAATAGAGACTGAGGTAAACATGTACAATTTTTCTATGATTGAGTACAAATAATGTGAGAGTGAATAAAGCCTAAGCATGATCTCTAACATGAAGGTAGACAAGTTACACAACATGTAAACACATAACCACAGATAGCAACTATTAGGCCCCACAGACTCACGGGACGGACCAAGTCTCAATCCCTCGCAGTTAACACCTACACGCCCATCACCTAGCGTGGGTATCAACACCAAACAATCACATGATATCAATTTCTTCGTGTTTATACCCTTAAAGCCAGAGTTAAAACTGTTACTTACCTCAACCGCGTAAAATATTACTTCGGGATGCCTTCGTATCTGGACTCGGTCTCCAAAAGCTCCCAATCTATCCATAATCAGAATACTACTATCAAAATAGTCTAAAGAATCGAATTCCACAATAAAAATTATAAAATATGCCAAAAATCCGAAATCTACCAAAATTTGGCCCCGGGCCCACGTCTCAAAATTAGTCAAAAATGGCAGAATAATAATGCTAGTCTTCTCCCGAGTCTAACCATATAAAATTTGTCAAAATCAGACTCCGTTTGGTCCCTCAAATCCTCACCTAACACTCTCCAAAACTCAAACGCTAACTCCCTCAACTTCACTGTGAAATTATCAATCAAATCCCAAACCTAGAGAGAGAAGCTCTGGCAATTTCTTGGCAATTTGGAGGCGATTAGAGAGAGAAACATATCTTTGGCCACGCCAGCCACTGCCCAGCCTTTTTTGAAGGTTGGGCAGTCGTCTATCAACCCTACACCAATCCTACAATCATCTACTAATCCAAAAATAATCAAACATATGCAAATCTGCTCCAGCCACAAGCAGTAAATGCTCCCATGCATGTAACTAACGTAAACCTAAAACCAGTCGAGGTTTTACATGGTGAACTAATGGTGAGATGGAAGAAATCAGAAGTTAAACAATCCATACTACAACAAGGATTGCATCTGGCAGTTCTGGGCAAATTCTCTTATGGAAAACCTGTGATCCAAGATTTGAGGAAGGCAATTCCAATTCAATATGAGATTAAGGGATCGTGTTCAGTTGGTTTAATTGAAGAATATCATGTTTTGATCAAGCTATCATTGATGGAGGATTATATTCACTTGTTATCAACCAACTTTTTATTTGAAAGCTCAAGGTGAATTTTGGCAGATGAGATGCACAAAGTGGAGTCCATGGTGGTCTCATGATGTTGAGACACCAACTGCAATAGCTTGGATTTCGTTTCAAGACCTTCCTCCTAATTTCTTTTGTAAGGAGTTTGTGTTTTCTTTGGCTAATGCAATAGGTAGACCTTTGCATGTTGATTTTGCTACTCAAAATGGCACGCGACCTAGTTGTGCTAAGGTTAAGGTGGAGGTAAATCTTCTTGCAACACTACCTCAACGAATCAAGATCATAGAGGAAGCTGATGAAACTGGACCTGAGGAATATAAATGGATCAAGATAAGTTATGATTACATGCCTAAATATTATAAGACATGTAAGAAACAAGGGCATAAGGAAGAGGAATGCTGGGTTATTCATCCAGAATGGCATAAAAATATTGATGGTGATGGCAAGGATCAAGGCAAGGAGAGGGAAGTACTGGTGAGTACTGATGTAGTTGGAACAGCTGCCAATTCAACTAAGGTGTTATCAAGTGGAAAGGTAGTTGGGAAACCTACTACTAATCTAGCAAAGCAAGAGTGGATACAGGCAAGAAAGAACAAGTATCAAAGAGATAAGAGGGGTCACATTATTGAAGACAAGACTGGAAAAGATGTTGACAAAGGGAAAGGGAAAACCAAAGTTGAAGTAGTTGCAACTAAGAACAAGTTTAATGCATTGGACGTGGATAAAGCTTAGAATCCTCCCCTACAAATCACGGAGGGCAAAGGAGAAGAACACAACTATGGAAAGAAGAAGGAACAATTTGAAAGGCAATCGAAGGAGGTACAGGAGAAGTCAAGGGAATTTAAGGAAGACAAGCTGAATACTAATCCTACTACTACTGGGAATGGGTCAGCTGAACTTGATTTAAAGCGTGTGAAGAAGGAGGCGGTTGAAAAAGTTTTGAAAAAGTCTGCTAATCCTACTCCTAGTAGGATTCATTCTTCAGGTGATCGAGAAGTGGCTACAACTGATTCTACTGCTCATAAGGGTCAAAATTTGAAGGAGAGGGTCAATAAGGAGTCGACTATTCACTGGGTTCATAGGAAATTTGGAACCAACAAGGAGGAGCTTAAACAGCTCAATATGACTACTAACCATTCTTGACAAGATGTACCATCTCAAACTTATGGTGATTCTGAGCAGGTAGAAGACCTTAATGAAGTGAATTCAGCTAAGCATCGCTGGAATGATGAAGTAGAGGTTATAGAATAACAGTAGGGAGTAGCAAAGGTAAGGAAGGACAAAGAAGAGGAGGATAACAATCAAGTTCAAAAAACTGGTAATACTGTAGCTGCTACAGTAAAACCTAGCAGTCCAAAAACTAGGGTTGACTGTAGTTTGAGCTCTATGGGGTTGAATTTAGAGAAATCAATTGAAGGACGGTCAGGAGCACCAAAGGAAGCTAGAAATCAAGATAGTTCAGCTACTGTACCATTGAGCATTGAAAAACTCAATGGAACAGTAACTTCTGCAAAAACTGGGGAGATTTTGGCTTTTGTTAATCGGGTTTCTCTATATGCTGTGGAGAAAGGGCATGATGAAGGTGTTCCTATTGATGGTAGGAAGGATTCAGTGTGTTCAGACTATCAAACATACCAAGGGAAAGGGATTGATCCTAATGGAACAGTAACACAGGCAATGTCTGCCAGTTTTTCTACAGTAAACCCTAAATTAAGTATTGTGTATGAACTTCAATTTAAAAAAATGAAGGAGAATCTAGGAAATATGAGTACTGATACTGAGCAAATAGGACCAGCATTAACACCCTATGATCCTGGTAAACAAGCTATAGTTGAAAGGGGAGAGTGAAGCTTTGCCAATGGCTTGTTCATCTGGAACTGGTTCACCTTTACAAATCAAGGTTAATGTTCCATTGAAATTTCCTAATCAGGTGCTACATGACATTATAACTCATCAGGAATTGCCATTAGAAATTCATAATTTCTTGATGGAACAACAACATCAATTTGAGGAGGAAGGTGATGATGAATATACAGCTGAGAATTTCAAAGGTGCGATGAGGGAAGGGGATGTATCTCCTACTGCAGCTACTAGAAGTGGGAAGAAAGGAAAGAAAAATCAAAATAAAGAACCATTGCAACCTACAAGAATACTGCCTACAAGGGCAGCTTCTGGAGCTTCAAGATGATGATCAAAATACTTATTTGGAATATAAGGTCTGTCAAAACTCAGCAGGCCTTTCAGAGAGTGATTAATATGTAGAAGGAATATGGATTTTTCATTGTTGCACTCATGGAGCCATAACAAAAGAATAGGTTTATCTAGAACTACAGATGAAGATTGGGTATGGAAGCTGCAATTTCTAATGTCAATGGAAAGATTTGGTTGTTTTTTGATGTTGTCGTTGAATGGGATCTGTTGATTGATACTAAGCAACAAATGACAATCAGAGTGTACCATCAAGAGGTTGGTAAGTACATTATGATGACATTTGTATATGCTAAGTGTTGTGCATTAGAAAGACTAGAATTATGGGACAATTTGTATTATTTGGCTAGTGATATGGAGTTGCCTTGGTTAGTTGGGGGGATTTCAATGTTGTTCTTGGGGAGGAGGAGAAGATTGGGGGCCTGCCAGTTTATCCTCCTGAGTATGAGGGCTTTGCTTTTTGTGTCAATTCATGTGGATTGTTTGATCTGGGATATAAGGGCAGTTCTTTTACTTGGTGGAATTGAAGGCCAAATGAGGAGTGTATTTTTAAAAGATTGGATAGGATTCTTGTAAATTTTCCTTTTCAGACATTGTTTCCTACAATAGAAGTGGAGCATCTTATTAGAACTGGTTCTGATCATGCACCACTTCTAATGAGTTGTGGAGAGGAAGCTATGAAGTTTGTGAAGCCATTCGACTTCTTGAATTTTTGGGAAAAACATGAATCATTCTTATAGGTGGTGAAGCAGAACTGGGTTGCAGATTTTATAGGTGATCCTTTCTTGATGTTTAAGCAGAAGTTAAAGAGGGTCAAGATTGTTTTATCAAAATGGAGTAAGTTAACATATGGGGATATATTCAAACAATTATCTATTAGAGAGGATGTAGTGAGGATAAAGGAGATGTTGTTTGAGGAGGAGCCTTCAACTCAGAATAGAATTGTGCTCCAACAGGCCCAAGCTGAACTAAAGAAGTATTTGAGCAATGAGGAGCAATACTGGAAACAAAAAGCAGGTATGACCTGGTCTGAAGAAGGAGATAGAAACACAAGGTTTTTTCATAATTGTGTCAATGGTAAGAGGCAAAAGCTACAACTGAAAAGAATTCAGAATGGTGATGGTACTTGGATTGAATCTCAAGACAAACTTTCTGATGCTGCAGTAGAATTTTACCATAAGCAATTTACTATGGAAGGAGATCCGGCAGGCTTTGATATGTTGAATAATATACCTTCAATGGTGACTGGGGAGCAGAATTTGGAATTATATAGATTGCCAACTATGGAAGAGGTGAAGAATGTTGTATTTGCATTAAGTAGTGAAAGTACAAGTGGTCCATATGGTTTCTCTAGCTTGTTTTTTCAAGCATGTTTGGATATTGTGAAGGAGGACATTCATACTTTGTTAGTTGTCTTCTTTGAGTCTAATCCATTGCCTAAGTCTATAACACATACTAACCTTGTTTTACTTCCCAAAAAACCACAAGTACAAACATTTTCTGACCTTAGACCAATAAGTTTGAGAAATTTCATTAACAAGGTTTTCTAAAGAGTGGTTCTTTATAGACTTGAAAAGATACTTCCTTCTTTGATCTCAGCAAACCAGTCTGGTTTTGTCAAAGGAAGAAGTATCTTTGAAAACATTTTGTTGACCCAAGAGATTGTCACTGATATTAGATTGAGAGGAAAGCCTGCTAATGCTGTGATCAAGTTAGATATGGCTAAGGCATATGATAGGGTATCTTGGAAATACTTGATGCATGTCTTGAGAAGAATGGGGTTTGCTGAATGTTTTATAAATATGGTTTGGAACCTTATCTCTAATAACTAGTACTCGGTAATGGTGAATGGGCAGGCTTCTAGATTCTTTCATTCAACAAGAGGTGTGAAATAAGGAGATCCTCTCTCACCTGCTTTGTTTATACTCTCAGCAGAAGTTTTGTCAAGATCACTGAATAGATTGTTTGAAGATAGATAATTTAGGGGATTTGGCATGCCAAAATGGTCATATCCTTTGAATCACTTAGCCTATGCAGATGATACTATCATCTTTGTATATGCAGATCCTTATTCTCTACAGAAGATAATTGATGTGTTGACATTGTGTGAGAGCACTTCTGGACAGATGATTAACAAGACAAAGAGCTCCTTTTATATGCATTCAAAGGTGTCTAGAGAATTGATGAATTCAGTAGCTGCCATCACGGGGTTTTCTAAAGGTAGTTTTCCATTTACCTACCTTGGATGTCCTATTTTTTACACAAGAAGAAGGAAGAACTATTACAATGATCTGATCCAAAATGTTAAGGCAAAGCTTCATTCATGGAAAGACAAATTACTATCTTACGGAGGGAAGGCTACATTGATTTCAAGTGTATTGCAAAGCATTCCTACACACATTTTGTTAGTATTAGACCCTCCTAATAATGTGCTAGAACATCTTCATAAAATATTTGCAAGATTTTTCTAGAGCAATAAGGAAGAAGAGAGAAGCAGACATTGGACAAAGTGGCTGAATCTATGTCTTGCAAAGGAGGAGGGGGAATGGGTTTCAGATCTTTGTTTGATGTGTCCAAGGTTTTATTCGCAAAACTATGGTGGAGATTTAGAACATCTAAATCTTTATGGTCTAATTTCATGTGGAACAAATACTGCAAGAAAGAACTTCCTACTGTGGTTCAATTTAGAGATGGATCACATGTTTGGAGCAAAATGCTAGTGAAATTTTATGGGAAATGAATAGAGGTTCTAAAAATGTATGTCATGAGAATTGGAATGGTTTGGGTGCATTATATCATATACTGCCTCCAGATTTCATTATAAATGAAGAACTGCAAGAAGTGGCTGATTTGAGAACTGAAGATCGATGGGATGATGCAATATTGAATCAAACATTCCCTCAGGACATTGGTAATCATATTAGACAGGAGGTTCATTTTTATAATGGTGATAAGTTCTGGGATACTCCTACGTAGATGCCTACGCCCTCAGGTAAATTTACTGTGAGTAGTGCATGGAGAATACTGAGACATAGGGAACCTAGTAATCCTGGATTTGCAAAGCTGTGGACCAAAGGGTTACCTTTCAAAATATCATTTTTTCTGTGGAAAGTTTGGAGAGGGGAGGTGTCTACAGATGACATATGGAGAAGAGGGGGTTATATGGTGGTTTCAAAGTATTGGTTCTATTTGCCACCACAAGAGGATTCTTTCCAACATTTATTCCTAACAAGTGAGACAACAAACAAAGTATGGAGAGCATTCACACAAGCTGCAGGTTTAATTATCAATATGGTGTAGGTTCATCAGGTTGTGAGGGAATGGAAGAATGCACATTGTTGTCCTAAGTTAAGATCATTATATCAGGCAGCTCCTGCAGTAATCCTTTAGGAACTTTGAAAGAGAAGGAACACAATCAAACATGGGGATCAGTGTCTTGCAGTAGAGTAATTCATGAGGTAAATAAGACATTGTACTATTTTGCAAAGGTAAGATATCCTTGGCTTCCTGGGATTCCATTGTTATGGCCAGATATGACCAGATTCTTTGAAAGTTATAAGCCAGTAGTGGTTACTAGGAGAGTCACATGAAAACTGCCATATGAATGATGGTTCAAGTGTAATATAGATTGAGCTTCAAAAGGAAATCTGGGTCCTAGTTCATATGGATTTTTTGTTAGAGATGATAGGGGAGACTTGGTGTTTGCAAAAGCGAGGGAGATAAGAGAGGCAACAAACATTGTAGCTGAGGCAAAAGCAATTGTTGAGGGACTTGTATACTCTGTGGGAAAATAGCTTCACCCTTTGATCATCGAGACTAATTCATTGGTAATGAAGAAGATAATTGATAAAGATTGGATACACCATGGCGTATAGGGGCAGAAGTGAGGAGGATTAAGGAGATCAAGAATTCATATAATGTGCTATTCCAACATGTGATGAGGGAGAGCAACAAAGTGGCAGATTTTTTAGCTAACATTATTTTCTCTTTTGCAAGTACAATCATATATCAATCATTCCAGGAGTTACCATCTAAAAGAAAGGTACTAATCAATATGGACAAATCTCAAATTCCTAACCTTTGAGTTAGGATTTCCAAAAGGAAAGCACCAGACTGATGAGTACAATTCCAGTTGTTCTACCTAAACCTCTTATTAAGTATGTATGGACTTTGTTGAATGGTTTTCTCAGTGGTATTAGCATGGTTTCATGCTCAATCTGGGGGTTATTTAGCACTATACAAATAGCTTTACTTAAAGGTTATAGTAGGTAGTTCTCTAATGTCAAGTATTAGTTTTCTATTCTATATATTCTCAAATGGAAGCCAAGGTTTGATTATAAATTGGCTGGATTTTGTTCTCTACTATACAATCAACTCAGTGGTATTAGTATGGTACCGTACTCAATTCGAGGATACTCTATTCATATATGGTGAAGAATCATAATAGAAGTGGACAGCTCAATTCATTAGAATAGGAACATCTTCAGATCCTCAGGAACATCTCCAGGAATCTTCAGGAACATCCTCCGGAACATCTTCAGAAATGTTTGGTTTCTTGTGCTTTTGGAGTCAATTTTGGACATCAATTGTAATCTCAGTACATATGATGGAAGCTGCAGCTGTTCAATGGAATCTACATTAAAGATTTATGCATCTTCTGATACATATGTTGCCTCAGATTTGGATTGTATTATCTTGTGTACTGTATTGTCATTTTTAGGTGGTATTAGTGTGTTTACACACTCATTATGAAGATGATAATGTTGTAGACAAGGTAAGTGTGATGAGGAAGCATTTGAGGAAAGTTCTTTATGGCTTCTGTTAGTTCAATAGAGCCTTGAGTTCAGGCTGTTTGTGTTATGGCTTGGTATTCAATTTGGTCTTTGGAATTCATACTTTGGCGCCTGGTGAGAGTTATATAGTGCTGCTTGGTATTTGCCATTGCCATTTGGATTCACATACATGGACAGAAGATGGAATTATGCTGCAAGACATGAAGTTATTACTAGTGTATTAATTTCTTGTTTTGTATCTTTAGTAGTAGCTAGTAGCTTCTTAAATTTTATATGGAGCTTTAGACACATTGTATGTTTTGGATCCTATTTGGGATTTTATTTATATATTAGCCACTAGGCAGCCTGCCTAGTGCAATATTTGCTTTAAAAAATCCCAAAATAAAGATAGATTCGTGATATATAACCAAAACCGAGTAGAGAACACTTACCCAAATCCATATGATGAAAATCGCCCAAATCCGAGCTCCCCATCTCAAAATATGACCGAATGAACAAATCCTAGTTTTATATTTTTTTTCTGCCAGCTATTCTGGCTCGTTTCTCGTGCCAAACGATCCCTAAACTCGTATTTTATGCCTCCAATGGATTCCTAGTAAAATTCTAGTCAAGTTATGCTTTTGAATCACTCAAGTTGAACTTATAATAAATGAGATATGTAGGTTTTAATATTTACAAATAGTGCAGATTTTTAAATACGCAGTCAGTGGTAATTTCGTAATTAAACTGAAAAAATCTAGCAACCTAATTTTTAGTAAAATGACCATAAAATCCTCATACGATCTCCAAATTTGATGATTCTTTTTTATACGGGTCCGAAATTACGATACAGATCTAATGCTTCAATCAAAAACAAAATCGGAGCTCATTTGTTCAATATGATATCATTTATACTTGAAGAAACAGTGTCGAAACATAAGAAAAACAAGCACAACACAACCCAAACCTATTAAAAACTCACCTGAGACCCTCGGGACCTCAACCAATAATTCCAACAAGTCATATATCACTACAAAAACTTAGTCGAACCTCTGAAACACTCAAAAAAATACCAAAACACCAAATCAACCTCGAATTCAAGTCTAAGAACTTCTAAACTTCCAACTTTCGCCAATTCAAGCTTAATTCTACCACGGACCTCCAAATTATATTCTGGACACTCTTCTATATCTAAAATCACCCGACGAAGCTAATCAAATTATAAAAATCCAAATCCGAATTCGTTTACTCATAATTCAACTTCCGGTTGACTTTTCTAACTTAGCTTTCTAACTTAGAGACTAAGTGATCATTTCAGTCCAAAACTACCCCGAACCCAAACCTACCAACTCGATATAACTCAACATAGTTGAACAACATATAAATAAGCATAGATGGGGAAAATGGTGCTATAACTCTCAGAACGAAGGATCGGGTCATTACAATATCTCTACGGACTAGAAACAGAGTGAGACTTTTCAAAAGATGAACCGTAAAAGGAATACTTACGTGTTTGACAGTCAACCCGTGGATGATTTCCACTATATTTAATGCAAATAGTAGACTTGTGATAGTGTTCAACTGCTAACTCTGCAATCGTTTTCTTAAGCTGATTGTGCTTCATCTTTCCAATAATTAGAGTTCAATGTCAAAAATATTTTCTTCAAGCCATTCTCTCTGGCACTTGTCAAGTGCTATCAAGAAATCTTGAAGAGAAGTTAACTAACCAATAAAAAATAAAGAGGAAAAAAATAAAACCTTATTCCCGAATTAGCACAAAAAACCATATTGAACACTATTGACTATCAATCCCTAGCAACGACGTCAAATTTAACGAGCACAAAATACAACACGACAATTAATGTTCGCTAGTCAAAGATAGTATAGTGAAATATTGTCTCAACGAGGATTGAATTTAAACAATATTCGACACTAATTAAAAATCAGGTTTTAGCGACGGATAAATTCTGTAGCTAAACAGAAAAATTCGAAGCCAATCTCATTTAGCGCCGATTAGCAACGGATTATCAGAAAATTTTGCTAGCTACGAGCGTCTTAGCGATAGATTATCGACGTTCTTAGCTAATTTTAGTTTTTTTTGTAGTGTGAGTAATTTCTGGCTTATTTGCTATTCAAAGATAACTAACACCTTGGTTTGGAGTGATTAATAACTATGCTTAATGAACTAAATTAAGATTACGACTAAATGGACTTGATTACTGAGAGTGTAAGAGTTGAGCCAAAATGGATTGTAAGCAATACGAGAAATAAAAGGTCATGACAGGTTATATGCAAGATAGTTATTCGAGATTTAACTCTCCTTAAATTAACTTCTAATGTGCTAAATGATTCTCACGAATTCCCTCGATTTGGTTAGTTTTAATGTAAAGTAAAGATTCATCTGTCGGTTAAATCTACACTCTACGAGATAAAAGAATATGAAGCACTCTGAAGATATGCAAGAACGCGTTAATAGACTAGTCTTTAGAAAAATATCTCTCCAATATTCTCCTAACTTGGTTTAATCGATAATTTAAGAAGGTCTCTCGATTATTTAGAAGAATCAATATATTAAACTAAATCAAATAATTCATAATTAATCACCAAAATATTTCTCTTTCGATTAAATAAGGTGGTGAACAAAATTGGAATCAAATCAAAGCACCATAAATGAATTCATGCAATTAAACTAGAGTTAAATCTACAAACAACACTCAAAATGTCATATCCGTCAAAACTCAAGGGATAAACTGCTCCATAGATATGGAGAAATTCATCTCAAATAAGTTTAAGAATATAGAAAAGAGAAAAAGCCCAAAATCATAATTATGTTTGGCTTTAGACTCAAAGTCATACATATTCTTTCACATGGAGCACTAATAGTCCATTAACTTAAACAAAGTGGTGCACTTTTAGTCATAATACTAAATATCATTAATTTTTAATATAAATCTAAAATCTTACAAAATATTTTTTCCATGTATTTTCTTGCTTACTAAAAGAAAGAAATCTGAGGGATTTATCTAGATAGTAAATAGCAAATGTACATAAAGTTTATTTACTATACCTAAAATATAGATTTACTAGGAAATGTTAAGCATTGTTAATTTTTATTTGCAATGATTGTTATTTAGATAACCTCAAATGTTATCCAGAATTTTTATTAGATAAATAAAAAAAATTATATATATTTAATGATGTTTAAATTAACTAGTAAACATACATAAAATAAAAAAATAAATTTTATGTATCTAATAAATGTTATCTCCGCTTTACATAAACTTTTAAACTATTTGGCATGTCATACAGTTTAACAACTGTTATCTCCGCCATTGTATGACATGCCAAATAGTTTAACACTTTATGTAAAGGCGGAGATAATATTTATTAGATACATAAAATTTATTTTTTTATTTTAGGTATGTTTACTAGTTAATTTTAAACACCGTGAAATATACATAATTTTTTTTTGTATCTAATAAAAAATCTGGATAATATTTGAGGCTATCTAAATAACAATCATTGCAAATAAAAATGAACAATGTTTAACATTTCTTAGTAAATGTATATTTTAAGTATAGAAAATAAATAGTAAATAAACTTTATGTATATTTGCTATTACTATCTGGATAAATCTCTCATCTTTCTTTCTTCAGTAAGCAAGAAAATAAATGGAACAAATATTTTGTGAGATTTTAGATTTATGTTAAAAATTAATGGTGTTTAGTATTATGACTAAAAGTGTTCCACTTTGTTTAAGTTAAAAGACTATTAGTGCTCCATGTGGAAGAATATGTATGACTTTGAGTCTAAAGTCAAAAATATGATTTTGGGCTTTTTCTCACATAGAAAACATCAAAGATAACTTTACAATACAAACTCTCGTTTTGCACTGATTGTTGGCAAAAGTATTGATGAAAAAATTATGCATATCGCGTATTTGTACTGTGTAGAAATAATCTTGAACCGAAATAATCTTAACCAAACTGAAATAGGATTACCATGACCCGAACATTGCTTGTCCCGCCGTCCAGCACGTCGCATGGTACGGCGTGACTGTGGGGAATCTCGGAAAGATTGGCAAAATGTTTCTGCTGCCTTCTTGACTTACCACCTCAAAATTAAAAGCCAAGCACATGACGTGCTAATAAACAAAATTCAGAACTTGTGATCTCTTTGATGCTTGATACAATTTTGCATAATCACAAGAAGTTGGACGTTGGTTGCACGACGCGGCATCCTTTTTCAATTCTTTTGTGTATTTTCTTTTATTTTTCTTATGCATATACGGTCCTCGATCCCCGAACTCGATCACAGCTTAACTCTCAAACTTCTATTTAGACCTCAAAGTTCTCTTTTATCCATTTTAGTTCCAAATACTCTTCTTTGCTCGAAATCACAATGTACACAACAGAAAATATGTAATGAATATAAATTGTCCATGTTTTAGCTCAAATACTGTTAAAGTATAGCAAATAGTACGTACAAAGTAACCAAAAACTCGTATTTCTAGCCTACCATAATTTAGGAGATCCAATAGATGCTTCTACTTGTCTTCAGTGAAGAATTTTCCTGTTGCTGTTTCTAAGAGGAATTTGTGGTCTCACATGAAATCATATTTGCATAAGTTCTAGCTCCCTGTTGTTTCTTCTTGCTCTTGAAATCGAGAGGATACCCTATGATTTTGTAACAACTTTTATTTAGGTGTCCTTTATACTCACAATGTTCACAAATCATCCCCACTTTCTTAATTGTTTATCCCTAATTTTGTCATGCCATCATAGTTGAAGGTTCTCTGTTTACTTCAAGTACACCTAATGCATATTGGATTTCCTCCTGAATGACTAAGGCATAAGCCTGGTTCACAGTCAATAATGGAATCTTAAGTAATATTTGACTTCTTACTTGACTATAGCTCTCATTGAGACTAATAATAATTGCAACGGACGTAAATTCTTAAATTGTTCAATGAAAGGCCTAGCCTATTTACAATCACAAGCAGGTGCTGGTAGAGGCGGATTCAGAATTCGAAGGCTCCGGGTGCCACAAATTTTGAACATAGCCATGTTACAATTTAAATTGTTTAAGTAGAGTATAAAAGTAATCGGTTTGGTTTATTCGGATTTCGTTTCGGGTTATTCATCTTTAAGGTTAATATATACAATCGACCAAGCAAAAAAATGTAATAATAACAATAACTTGAAAAAAAACATAAGATTCAACTGGAGTATGCATTTTGTACGCGAATAAAAGGCTCGTTATCGATTATATTTGGATACTCGAGGTAAAAACTTATACTAATAAGTCTAAATATTAAAACAGAAGTAAGTTTACAAACATTATTCAATTTACTATTTTTTATAAAAATTAAGCTACCTTGATATTATATATAGTTGTCCTACTTTAGAGGATTTTGATAACAAAATAAACTTTCATCCTTAGTTAGAACCGTAACTTATTCAAGTATTTTCATTTATAGTTTTTGGTTTCTGCAAATAGATTTACCGGAGTTGTGCTCATGGAGAAAAATAACAATGTTTTAATTTTCTATTCATAAATCATGGAGGAGTTGGGAAAGCGAAATTGTGGAGATATTCTTTTACGAGGAAAAAATAAATTTGTGAAATAATTTTATATATATAGAGAGGGAGAGAGAGAGGAATATTCGATCATAACCCTTAGTCCGATAGGGGGGTAGTATACATTTAACCCGGATAAGACATTGAGATGAAAGACGAATCAAGCAAGAAAGACAGAAAGGGGGCCACTTTCAATATATATATATATATATATATATATATATATATATATATATATATATATATATGTTACATTTTCAAAGTAGAAAGAAAAGGAGAAAATAAATTTTTAAACAAACTAACAAAACCAAAGAAGAAACAAAGTGATTTGTAACGGGTAAGCACCAAACAAAGACTTCTAAAGTATTTGTGCCAAGCTGAATGCGATCTCCCACCACAAGGGTCGAAATAATAGTGCATTTCCGGTGGCACCTTGAATCATTTTGTTACTAAGGGTGTCAGTTAAGTTATTTGTATACTTTCATTCTATATATACATGTATCTATATATATATTGTTATATAGTCTTGGTCAAAGCTTGCACGTACCGTACCACCCCATCCCTTACCAATAGATTCACCACTGGGTGCCGGGACTAACATATCAATTTCATCCCAAAGATTTTTTATTTTTGTAGAGTATGATACAGAATTAGTATCGTGTTTCGAGGATCCAATTTGTATCCATAGGAGATAAAATCACGAGTGATTAGATTTGTCAAACGTCTATTTGAATTCATTCCACACCGTCTTATCATTTTTGAGGCATAGATGATGCTAGGTTGCAATTCTGTTGAAATTGTGTGCACTTTCCATGAGAGAATGACCGCATTACATCTTTCCAGTTTATTCATCGATTCTCCTTTATAAGCGTTCTTCAAGCAAGTTCCGTCTCTAACTTGTACTTTACCAGAAGTTCCATGTGCATCAATCTGCTTCACAAATCATAATTCTCAGGTCCGATGCGTTTGATGTCATGAAATACAACTCCAGGTGTAACGGTCCGATCGATCGTTTTGCTTTCAAGAACCTCGTTCCCCTAATAAGACTCTTCGTATGTGCTTTGACTGTTTTATGACTTGGGGGGATGGTTAGTTTGGGATTTGGAAGAGTTCGGGTTGAGATCGGAACACTTGATTCATTAAGGTAGGTAAAAAGGGCTAAGTTAGACGTTGGTCAATATTTTGAGAAAACGGCTTTGAAGCTGGGATTTGACGGCTCCAATAGGTTTGTATGATGATTTTGGACTTGGGCGTATATTTGGATAGGGTTTTGGATGACCCGAAAGCATTTCGACGCTTAGTATTGATAGTTGGCACTATGAAGGTTTTAAAGTTCTTTAAATTTGATTTGGAGTAGGTTTTGGAATTATTGAGGTCCATTTGGGATTCCGAGATCGGAAGTAGTTCCATATGGTGATTTAATACTTGCACAAAAAATTTTGGTGTCATTCCGAATAGTTTAAATACGTTTTGGCGCGTTCCGAGTTAGTTGGAAGACTTGAAGTTCATAAGTTGATTCGAATTGCTTTGGGGTGTGATTCTTAGTTTTGATGTTGTTTTACGTGTTCAAAAGGTTCGAACTAGTTCGTTTTATGATTTTAAACTTGTTGGTATATTTGGGCAATGCTTCGAGGGCCTCGGGTGTTAATTAGATTAGGCACAGAGCAAGTTTGAACGTAGGAGCAGCAGCTCAAGCACCAGGCTTCTAGTGTAATCACACTTGCGGAGGGCTAGCCGTAGGTGCGAGCTCACAGAAGCAAGCCAACACAGCAGAAGCGGCCCAACAAGAGCATCCAGGAACCACTGATGCGGGTGACTGTGCGCACCTGCGAACATATAGGTGCGATGGAGGAAACCGCAGAAGTGGCATGCGCTCTGTAGAAGAAGGATTGCAGAAACAGGACCTCGTGCGCTGAAGCGGCCAGCCCTGGGCTTCGGGAATTCCGCAGAAGTTGGCCTAGTATCGCAGAAGCAGTACCGTAAATGTGGCCCAGTGACCACAGATGCGAAAGTCTTGGAGGTAGAAACCTTAATTTATGTCGGGACTTAAGCATTTTGGGTCATTTATTGCACTTCTTGGGGCGTTTTTGGAGCTGGTTAGAGAGGGGTTTTCACTAGCTATTTGAGGTAAGTAATTTCTATGTAATGTAAGTTAAATACATTGTATATGGGTAGATTTTAACATGTAAATTAGTGAAAGTTTTGGGTTTACATGAAAAACCTAGGTTTTGATAAAAATTGCATTTAGCCACAAAATTTATTATGGAATTGAGTGGAAATCATATATTTGAGTTCGTGAGGTTATGAGTAAGAACTTTCCTCGAAAATTTCTGGAATTCAGGCACTTGGGCCCGGGGATGAATTTTAATAATCCTTCAATTGGGGCTGAGTAATTACTCTAATAGTTATAATATGAGCTTTTGAATATGTATTGATTAATTTTTATATTATTTGGCTAGTTTCGGCTTTTTCGGCACCGAGGTGAGGCTTTAGAACAAATTTGTGACCGGAAAGTAAGCTTTAAGACAAGGTATGTAACGACATGACCAGTCATTTTGTATTCTAGAACCCATTCTCCTAAATAATACTTTCCGTACTTGCATTTACTGATTTATGATTTGCATAGATAGTTAGTTCAAAATTTGGAATAGTTTAGGTTGATAGCAGAACGCTTGGTTCCTTAAGGTGGTCTTAAAATGCCAAGTTTGACATCGGTCAAGATTTTGAGTAAACGACCTCGTAATCGGGATTTGATAGTTTCAATAGGTCCGTACGATAATTTCAGACTTGGGCGTATGTTCGGATCGGGTTTTGGATGACACGGAAGTATTTTGGCGCCTAATAGTGAAAGTTGGTTCTTGAAGGTTTTGAAAGTTCTTTAAATTTGATTTTGGAGCGAGTTTTGGTGATATCGAGGTCCAAACGGAATTTCGGGATCGGGAATAGTTCAGTGATATCATTTAAGACTTGCACGAAATATTTGGTATCATTCAGAGTAGTATAGGTACATTTCGGCGCATTGGAAGTAAATTGAAGAACTTGGAGTTATTAAGTTTGATTCAATTAATTTTAGGGTGTGATTCTTAGTTTTAATGTTGTTTCGGGTGTTCCGAGCGTCAACCGAACGAGGTCCTGACCAAGTTGAAAATTTGGAGCAAGAGCTGAAGCTCCAAATGTTTTCATAACTGCACCTGCGGTTGGTCAGCCGCATGTGCGGTCCAGGACTCGCAGATGCGACCCAATGAGGGAAACCCAGCTTCCGCAGATAGGGTGCCCTTTCCATAGAAGTGGGACCGCATGAGGGGGAGCTCGTTCGCGAAAGAAAACCCGGCCGACCCATCCAAATCCACAGAAGCGGACACTCGTCTGCAGAAGCGAGACCACAAGTGTGGCCAACGCACTGCAACGGCAAAAATCGCTAGGGCACTGCTCTTCATTTAATATGGGAGTTAGGCATTTTTTACTCATTTTCTTCCACACTTGGGCGATTAAAGAGCTCTCAAAGAGGGTATTTTGACCTAGCTTTAAGAGGTAACTATTTCCTATCAAATGTCAGTTAAATACCACGATTACGGGAAGATTAACATGTAAAAGTTAGTGAAAATCAAGGGTTTAGAGGAAAACCTAGGTTTTTTATAAAAACGAGATTTGACAACGAATTTTGTTATGAAACTTAGTAAAACCCATATATTGTGTTCCTAAGGCTATGGGTAACGATTTTCTTCGAAAAATTTTGGAATCCGAGCATGTAGGCGTGGGATGAATTTTAGGAACCTTGCACTTTGGGATGGTTAATCACTTTCATAGTGGAAATATAAACTTTTGAGCATAAATTGACTAGTTTATGTAATGTTTGATGAGTTTCGAGTCGTTTGGCATCCAAATTGGAGATTTCGATGCATTCTGGAATTGGGAAGTAGGCTTGGAGACGAGGTAAGTTTCCTTTCTAACCTTGTAAGAGAGAATTAACCTCATAGGTGAATTAAATAAATTTTGTACCTATTTGTGGGGGCTACGTATATATGAGGTGACGAGAGTCCGTACGTAGCTACTATTACGCTATTGTCCGGGTTGTTTGGGAGCGGTATCATGCTATAGTTGGAATTTTTGTGCCCTTTCTTGGTAATATAATCACTCAAGTCATGTTAGAAATTTATAAAAAGAACTGTATGAGGTTAAATCCACTTACTTGAAGGTTTGCATGAGATACTTGATTGCAGATGAGAAACTTGATTTTTCTTGAAAATAATTATTATTTGTGGATCAGGATGAGCGCCTTGGTATTAAATAGACGTATCTATGGTTCGTGTTGTTCGACCCTGCAGTAGTACATAGTTTAACATTATGTTGGACAGGGCCGCACGACCTCGGCATAATTTGTGCATGTTGATTATTTGAAACTCGCTATGATTTATATTGCTTGAATGTCTTGAAATGTGAGTTGTTAAATGATATGACTGAAATTGAAAATATAATTGTGAAAGAAGAACTTATCACTATCTGTTATTGTGCTTTTAGTATTGTTCATGATATCCATACTTAGCATAACACTTTAATTATATTATTGTTAGGCCATAGTAAGTGTCTAAGTCGACCTCGTCACTACTTCTTCAAGGTTAGACTGGATACTTACTGGGTACATGTTGTTTATTTACTCATACTGCACTTATGTACTTAATTGTACAGGATCTGAGGCAGGTGCATCTAGTTACCCGCCCGACGCGAATACTTGATCTTGGTTCGAGACTTCACGGTGAGCTTCCACCTTCCGAGCCGTTCTGAAGCATGCTGAAGTTTCTCTTTTGTTTGTATATGTATATTCTATTTCAGCTAGTAGGATAGTCATCCTTTTTTTTGTATATTCTAACTAGTTGCGCGCACGCTTGTGACACTAGATCTTGGCACATATTAGTAGACTTTGATTTTCACGTTGTATTTCTACAGTTATAATTTGCTTTAGTTTGTTTCCGTTTTGGTTGCTTTAAAAATCTGTTCTTTATCAAATGTTTTAAATTTAAATAAAGTTCTTTGTTGGAATCACTGAATAAATATGAGAAATCACTAAGTTGTTCACTATTGGCTTGTCTAGGAACAGTGCGGGACGCTATCTCGGCCTAACGTGGAGTTGGGTCGTGACAATATGGTAAGTCTCTTGCCAAATATTGTAAGAGGGAATTTACCCCATAGGTTATTTAAATTGATGTTTGCTTCTATTTGTGAGGGCTACATACGCACCAGGTGACGAGAGTCCGTGTGTAGCTACTAATTATGCATATATCCGGGTAGTTTAGGACCCAAATCATGAAATACTTGTAATATTTGTGCCCTACTAGTTAATTAAATTGTCTAAATCATATTGGAAAATGTTAAAGGAATCGTAAAAGATCGACTTTCACTTCCTTGAGTTTTGGCGGGTTACTTGACCATTAATGAAAATTGTATTAGATGTGTATTAGCCTTGTAAGAACGTTAAGTCGAATGCTTATAAAGTATCCTGAATTCTTGTGTAGTGGGACGAACGCCTCAACAGTAGAATAGATGCATCTATGGATCATGCCGCGCGTCCCTCGGTAGTGTACAATGTTATTCTGGATTGAGTCATACGACCTCGGCATAAATTATGCTTTATAATACTCGATGCCTATCATACTTGTTATTACTTGTAGCTGGTGAGGTTACAATTGTACATGATAGGAATTTACTTGGAATTAATTTTTTTGTGAAAGAGTTACTTGTTCCTGCTTGCTAGTTAGTTATTATTATTATTATTCGCATATCCCATGTTTATTTAGAATTTCTATGTTCGTATTATTATCCCATAGTAGGTGTCGAAGTCGACCCCTCGTCACTACCTCTTCGAGATTAGACTTGACACTTACTGGGTACATATTGTTTATGTACTCACGCTACACTTCTGCACCGATTGTGCTAGATCTGAAGCAGCAGGTGCATCTGGCGATCACACGACGCACATCCTCGTTACCCGGAGGTCTAGTGGTGTGGTGCATCCTGAGCCGTTCCGCAACACTTAGTGTCTCTCCTTTTCATTCATTTCTATCTATTTCTATTTCAAACAGTAGTTAGAGTTTTGTATAATATATTAGTGCTCATACACTTGTGACACCAGGTCTTGTCACACACTAGTAGACTTGTGGTTTTGGATTATTACTCTGGTTATTTACACTCAGTTGTTTTCGTTATATTTATTTAAAGTTGTTGTTTCTTAAATATTTTAATTAAGTAAAATTGAATTACTTGAAAATTTATTAAAAAGGGAAATCATGTGGTTAGTTTCATGTTGGCTTGCGTAGCGGCGGCGCTGGACGCCATCACACCCAATAAGAGAATTGGGTCTTGACACTAGGTGTGGCAGTAACGGCTAAAAACATAGGATGATTGTGATAGATTTGAAGGTTCATTGCTTCTCCCATGGCCGATCGAACTTGACTTCCAACAATGTCTGCCATTCAGATATTGCGATATTTCGACACAGTTCTCAATTATGCGCTTTGATACCATGTTAGAATCTGAATTTAGTTCATCAACAGGAATTTAACACGAAGAATCTAAAAAGGGCCAGAGGATTGAGAGGAGAAGGAAGAAGATGTCATGACCCGGAATTCTACCTTCGGGACCGTGATAACGCCTAACATTTAACTTGTTAGGCAAACTAACACTAGAGAAACATTAAGCCCATTTTCATTCAATTTCACTAAATAAAGTCAATTCAGACAAAATGAATTAAAATTGAGTGCGGAATAACATATATGCCCATAATAACTACCACAATACGGATCTTGAGTCACAACTCATGATCTTCTAGAATTTTCTAAAAGCAAAGTCTAAAAGAAATACAATTATTTTGAACGCAACAATAAAAATAAGGAAAATAGAAGGGGACTTCAAGGTCTGCGGACACCGGCATATCTACCTCGAGTCCCCAACGAGCAAATCCAAGCTACTACACCTCACGAACAGCTAGGGCCAATACCAAAGTCTGCACAAGAGGTGTAGAGTGTAGTATGAGTACAACCAACCCCATGTACTCCGTAAGTCTCGAGCCTAACCTCGACAAAGTAGTAAAGGCTATGACAAGACACCCACGTAATGAACATGTGCAAATAACAGTATGCGGACAATATAACAACAAATAAAAGCTAAAGAAGTACAATTTGGAGGGGACATGCGAAAGGGGTACAAAATACGGTAATTACAGCAGAAATGATAACCAAAACAGGCAATATGTCTTTAACCAGTAGAAGGAGTAAACACAATGAATAAAACTACATGGCATCACCCTTCGTGCTTTTACTCTCAACCTCACACTGAAACAATAATAACGGCACGTTATCACCAAATGAGCTTTTACACTCACTTTCATCACAATCATTAGATATGACACGGTATCACCCTTTATGCATTAACTCTTAAAAATATGGCACGGAATCACCCCTTGTGCATTAAGTCTCACAATATGGCACGTCATCACTTTTCGTGCATTAACACTCATATATGACACGACATCACCATTCGTGCATTTATAGTCTCCCTTACCATATAACAATGAACAAGTAATAAAAGGGAGATGGAATCAACAAGAACAAGCCTTACTTTAACAGTGGTTCAACAATACCAATCTCAACCTTAGAACTAATACTCAATTATTAGAAAAGCCCATAAATGTGGTAAGAACGATTAATTTAATAAGTAACTAGTCTAAGCATGGACAACATGATCAAATAAGACAATAATTATAAGGGACAAGTCACCCCCACATGTGTTAACCCGACAAAAATGCATAAGTACTCGTCACCTCACATATACGTTCTACCCAACATCTAAACATGTAGCAAATAGACAAACAAGCCCAAATACCTCAAGTCAAGATTAACCGCGACACTTACCTCGTTGCAAGGATCAACTCAAAGCTCAACCACAATTTTGCCTTTCAAACAAGTCTCTAAACCAATAGAATCTAGCAATTTACAACCAAACGATTCAAATTAAGCCTTAGGAACTACCCACGATTGCAAAGGATTCAATTTAGGTCATTATAGAAAATATCAACAATAGTCGACTCTCGGGCCCGCTTGGTCCAAACCCGAAATTTGGACCAAATCCCGATTACTCATTCACCCGCGATCCCGGTTATGTAATTTGTTTTGAAATCAGAACTCAATTTAAGGTCTAAATCCCTATTTTTCAAAAATTCCTAATTTTATCCAAACCACCAATTTCCACCATGAAAACACTAGACTTTAGGTTGAAAACTTGTGAAATGTATTGAAAGGCTAAAAGAATATAGGTAAGAATCACTTACCAATGGATTGGGGAAGAAGAGTTCTTTGAAAAATTTCCTCTAGGGTTTTCTTGTTTTGAAAAATTGAAGAATGAAAAAAAATCTTGTTTCTCAACTATTTGATCAATCGCAGATGTCGCATTTGCAACCTGGGGTTTGGAAATGCGAACTCCGCAAATGCGAAGTCGCCAATGCGAAATCCTTCCGTTCTGCTGTCATATCATTTGCAATGATTTGTTCACAAATGCGAACATTGATCTCCCACAATTGTGACCAAATTTATCGCAAATGCGACCAAGCCTGTCCCAACCCCACTTCGCAAAAGTGAAGTATTGTTCGCAAATGCAAACCTGAGGTGCCCTAGCTACTCTTCAGAAATGCGAGGAGCTGCTCATAAGTGCAAACCTATCAGAGGTCGCAAATGCGAAGCCTGGCCACGTAATTGGAAGGTATGAGTGACGCCTACACAAGAACAGAAACACACCAACATTTTTCCTAAGTCTAAATTCACTCTGTAGCCTATCTGAAACTCACCTGAGCCCTCGGGGCTCCAAACCAAACATACACTCAAGTATAAAAATATTATACGAACTTTCTTGCATGATCAAATCGCCAAAATAACATATAGAACTACGAATTTAGCATCAAATCAAATGAACTTCTTAAGAAAACTCATGAACTTCTATTTTCACAAATCGGATGTCCGAATCACGTCAAACCAACTCTTTTTCTTACCAAATTTGACAGACAAGTCATAAATATAGTAATGGATCTATACCGGTTCTAAAACAAAAATACGGACCAAATATCAATAAAGTCAAACTTTCAAAGTCATTAAGCTTTTAAACTTTCAAATTTTTAAAAAATGCGATAACTCGGGCTAAGGACTTTCAAATTCAATTTCGGCCATACGCCCAAGTCCCAAATCTTGATACATACCCATCGAGAGTGTCAAAACACAAATTTGGGTCAGTTTGCTCAAAGCGTTGATTGATGTCAACCCAAATGGATTTTAAGGTAAAATTTTCATATTTTTCTCAATTTTTAACATAAAAGTTTTCCAAAAAAACACCTGGACCATGTACGGAAATCAAGGAGAGCTAAAACTTTAAAACTTTGAAAGTACAAAATTAGGTTCTAAAACATAAGATGACCTATCAGGTCATCACATTTTCCATCTCTAAAATAACCATTCATCCTCAGACGGACGTTGAAAAGTACCTGGGCTGGTGAAAATGTGTGGACTCCCAAGTAGCTGCCTCGACGGGCTGACCTCTCTACTGCAGTCTAACTAAAAGAACTCTTTAATACAATTGACGAACCTATCGGGCTAGAATATCCACCAGCTCTTCCTCATAAGTCAAAACCTTGTCAAAATGGATAGAGCTACAATTAATACATGGGGCGGATCACCGTGAAGCTTCTTGAGCATGGACGCATGGGAAATCAGATGAACTGCTGATAAATTAGGTGGTAACGCGAGCTTGTAAGCCACCTCACCCACTCTTTGAAGAATCTCTAAATGTCTGATATACCTAGGTCTCAACTTGCCTTTCTTTCAAACCTCATCACACCCTTCATGGGTGAAACCCGGAGAAACACTCTCTCCAACCATGAATGCAACATCACGAACTCTACGGTTGGCATAACTCTTCTACCTGTACCGAGCTGTGAGATGTAGATCATGAATAATGTTCACCTTATCCAGGGCATCATGTACAAAATTGGTACCCAACAACCGATCCTCCCCGGCCTCGAACCATCAAACTGGCAAACGTCATCACGTGCCGTATAATGCCTCATATTGATCCATGTGAATGCTCGACTGGAAGTTGTTGTAGGAAAACTCCGCGAGTGGCAAGAACTGATCCCAAGAACCTCCGAAGTGTATAACACAAGCGCGGAGCATATCTTCTAATATCTGAATAGTGTGCTCAGACAGTCCGTCCATTTGAGGATGAAATATTATGCACAACTCAACCTGCGTGCCCAACTCATGATGTACTTCTCTCGAGAAATGCAAGATGAACTTCTTATCTTGATCAGAAATGATAGACACAGGCACACCGTGAAGATGAACGATCTCGCAGATGTAAATCTTATCCAACCGCTCTACAAAATAGGTAACTGCCACAGGAATAAAGTGCGCTGACTTAGTCAGTCTATCCATAATGGCCAAAACTATATCAAACTTCTTCTGAGTCTGTGGTAGTTTAACAACAAAGTCCAAAGTGATACGCTACCATTTCCACTCAAAAAATCTCTAACTTCTGAAGCAACCCACAGGGTCTCTGATGCTCATACTTTACCTGGTAACAATTTAGACACCGAGCTCCATATGCAACTATGTCTTTCTTTATCCTCCTCCACCA
Source organism: Nicotiana glauca (assembly GCA_026770625.1). NCBI lineage: Eukaryota > Viridiplantae > Streptophyta > Magnoliopsida > Solanales > Solanaceae > Nicotiana > Nicotiana glauca. The sequence goes on along the minus strand of MU726739.1, from coordinate 96,436 downwards.
ATAATGTTGTCGCAATTCCTGATACATCTTGGCAGCACATGGATGAATAGAATACCAGAAACTGTGGGCCTCCTCAAGAATCAAATCTCGAAGTCCATCTACATTAGGCACACAAACACGTACTTGCATTCTAAAAACTCCACTATCTCCAATAGTAATCTACTTGCCATCACTGTGCTGCATTGTGTCCCTAAGGACAAGAAAATGAGGGTCATCATACTTCCGTTCCCTGATGCGCTCAAACAATGAAGACCGAGCGACTGTACAAGCTAGAACACGACTAGGATAACAAACATCCAAACTCACGAATTGATTGCCCAATTCTTGACCATCTAATGCAAGCGGACTCTCATCGACTAGAATGTATGCAAGCTACCATACTCACTGACTTTCTACTCAAGGCATCGGCCACCATATTAGTCTTCCCCGGATAATACAAGATGGTGATGTCATAGTCTTGCAATAGATCCAACCACCTCCTCTGCCTCAAACTAAGCTCCTTCTGTTTGAACGAATAATACAAGCTTCGATGATCCGTGAATACCTCACACAACGCGTTGTAAAGATAATTCCTCATATCATTAGTTCATGAACAATCGTTGTCGACTCTAACTCACGAACAAGGTAATTATTCTCATGAACCTTAAGCTACCGTGATGCATATGCAATCACCCTGTCATCTTGTATGAATAACGCATAAAGTCCAATACGAGATGTGTCACAATATACCGTGTAAGATCATAGACTTGTGGGTGACACCAACATTGGCACCGTAGTCAAACCAGTCTTGAGCTTTTGAAAGATCGCATCACACTTGTCTTACCATCTGAACGGGGCACCCTTATGGGTTTTCTTAGTCAATGGGGCTGCTATAGATTAAAACCCCTTCACAAACCGATGGCAATAACCTACCAATCCCGAAAAACTCTGGTTCTCTGTAGCTGAAGTGGGTCTAGGCAAGTTTTGAACTATCTCAATCTTCTTATGATCCACTTTAATGCCCTCTGCTGATACCACGTTCCCTAATAAAGCGACTGAGTCCAACCAAAACTCGCATTTTGAAAACTTCGCATATAATTGGTGATCTTTTAGAGTCTAAAGTACGATCCGAAGGTGCTGCTCATGCTCTTCTCGAATATGGGAGTAGATCAAGTATCATAAATAAAAACAATCACAAAGGAATCTAAATACAATATGAACACCCGAATTGTCAAATCCATGAATATTGCTGGGATATTTGTCAACCTAAATGAAATCACAAGAAACTCAGAATGCCCATATCGAGTTCGAAAAGCTATCTTAGGGACATCGGATGCCCTAATCATCAATTGATAGTATCCAGACCTCAAATCGATCTTTTAGAACACATTGTGTAATGACCCGACCAGTTATTTTGATCTCTAGCGCACCATTCAGCAGCTTCAATTCTGGCATTATAACTTGTACGCATGGTGAGAATTGGATTTCGGGAAGTTTGGAGTTGACTTGGAGAGGAAATACTCATTTCCGAAGCCTTAAGTTGATAGAATTGACTAGGATTGGATTTTAGAGTAAACAACCTTAGAATTGGGATCTGAGGGTTCCAGCAGGTTCGTATGATGATTTTTGACTTGGGCGTATGCCCGGAACAGGTTTTGGATGACCTGGGAGCATTTTGGCGCCTATCGTGGAAGTTAGCATTTTGGAGAAAGTTTCATAAGTTTGGGTTGAAGTGCATTTTAGTTTTAATGGTGTCCGTTTGGGATTTCAAGTTTGAGAATAGGTATGTATGATGATTTTGGAGTTGGGAGCATGATCGGAAGTGAATTTGGCTAAAGATAGGAATTTGAGGGTTTTTGAGATGTTTGACCGAGTGTGGACTTTTTGATATCGGGGTCCGAATCCAAATCCAAAAGTTGGAGTAGGTCCGTAATATCGAATATGACTTGTGTGAAAAAATTGGGCTCAATCGGATGTGATTTGATAGGTTTTAGCATCGAAAGTAGAAGTTTGAAATTCTAAAGATCTTAAAGCTTGGATTGGAGGTCGATTCATGATTTTATCATTGTTCGATATGATTTGAGACCTCGAGCAAGTCTGTAATATGTTTTGGGACTGGTCGGTATGATTGGTTGAAGTTCTGGGGCCTCAAGTAGATTACGGATTGTTAACGGATCGAAGATGGAATTTTTTTAAGGCTAAAATTGCTGGTTGCTGCTATAACCGCATCTGTGAGAATTGGGTCGCAGGTGCCGAGCTGCAGAAGCGGTTTGGACTAGAAGTGAAGGGGACTACAGATGTGGTCAAGCAGCTACAGAAGCGGTACCGCACCTGCGGCGAACAAATCGCAGAAGCGGAAGGGAGGGCCTGGTGAGATATCCGTAGAAGTTGTTCAAGTGCTGCACCAGCAGAACTGCAGAAGCGGTCAAGGGACCGCAGGTGCGGAAGTGCTGGGGGTAGAATGGTTCTTTTAAAATCGGGGGTTTGGTCATTTTCCCCCATTTTTCATTGGGTGTGGGCGATTTTGGAGAGCTTCAAGTGGGATTTTGCATCATCAACGACAAGGTAAGCTAATCACACCTATCTTAAGTATGTATTTTAACATGTAAATTGGTAGAACTTTGGGGGTTTGAGGAAAACCTAGAAAATTCATATTCTTGGAATTAGACCTCGATTTTGGGTATGAAATTGAGAGTAAATTATATATTTGAGTTCGTGGAGTTATGGGTAAGCTTAATCTTCGAAAATTTTTGGAATCCGGGCACGTGGGCCTGAGGGCGTTTTTCTCACATTTTTGATCGGTGTTAGGAGTTGTTATAAATTGGATTGTAATGTGTAATTGAGCACATATTAATGGATTTGCATGATAATTAGCTAGTTTGGAGCGTATTGCATCAATTTGAGACTTCGAAAGGGTGTAGAAGACCGGTTATGGATCTTCGGCGCGAGGTGAGTTTCCTTTCTAACCTTGTAAGAGGGAATTGTCCCCATAGGTGAAATAGTTGGTTATGTGGTCCTATCTGTGGGGGCTACGTATGCACAAGGTGATGAGAGTCCGTGCGTAGATACTAATATGTGTAAGTCCGGGTAGTCTAGGACCCAAAAATATGCTACACTTGGAATATTCGTAATCTTATTGACAGTTTGAATTGCTTAAATCACATTGAATTAGTGAATGGATTTCTAAAAAGATTAAACTTCATTTTTTTGAATTTCTAAAAGAGAATTCATTTTTCCTTGGATTCTTGTTCCCTGATAAATTTGTGATTGACTGATTGTTGTGTTATTTACATTGGACCGCATCGCATGTATGACTCGCGAGCGGGGTAATATATGCATCTATGGTTCGGGCCACTCGACCCAGGCAGTGCATATTTTACATTCCTATTGGATCGGGCCATACGTCCTCGGCATGAGTTGTGTATGTTTGAATTGCTTGTCTTGAGATTTATTGATATTGCCATCTTCTCTCCCCGACTTGAGATTATTGTTAATTAATAGGTTATGAATCCGAATACTTTTAATAAAAAGGAATACCGGTTTAGTGATTCATTTATATCTTCTGATGTCCTTAATAAATCTGTAAGTCATCGCTTTAATAATATTATTATTTGACCATTAGTAAGTGTCAAAGTTTCCATCTCGTCTCTACTTCTTCGAGGTTAGGCGGGATACTTACTGAGTGCACGTTGTTTTTTTACGGGTGCAGGTAATTCTACTAGCCTATTGGACGTAGCAGCACGGGCGACCCGGAGACTACATGAGTTGTATTTCCTCGAGGTGACCCGCAGCTAGTATAGTCTCTCTCAAAATTGTATTTACTTTCTATCCCCTTTATTTTCCCAACAGCTATTGTACTTTATTCAAATTCCTATAATTTGCTCATGCACTTGTGAAACTGGGTTCTAGGATGGTTATGGAGTTTTGTGTTAATGGCTTATCATTTAATTTGATTTAAAATGATTATCTCTTATTAGTAAATATGAAGGAAATTCATAGATTTCAAGAGCAATAAAACAAGAATTTAATTAAGTATTTTTGTTGGCTTGCCTGATAGTGGTGCCTGGTGCCATCACGACCCGAAGTGGATTTTGGGTCGCGATAACATAGTATTAGAGCACTATGTTCCTAGGGTCTCACGAGTCATGAGAAAGTCTAGTAGAGTCTCGTGGATCGGTACGGAGACATCTGTACTTATCCTCGGGAGGCTGCAGGACTGTTAGGAGTACTTCCCTTCTTGATTCCTCATCGTGCGATTTGATCCCTGAAGGCTTATGCCTTTAATTTCTTCCCATTCAATCTTATGCGATGCGAGCCGCTTGTTATAAATAGAGAGTTGAAGAATTGTAAAGGTAATACCGATGCAGTGCGGGCTGTTTCTCCCTGCATAGTTGTCTCAGCTATTATCGTCGCTTTATGGAAGGATATTCTATCGTTTCAGCTCAGTAGCGGTACTTCTGAGAGCTTTGAGGCAAGGCACAAGTTTCCATGAAGCTATAAACGATTGTTCTGCAGTATTGATATAATGGTAGGATGTTTGCCTACGTGTCGGAGTAGTGAATGACTTGAAAGGAGATTTACTCATTGCATGATCTAGAGATTTGGTATTTTATTCCCGGCGGGGGAAAGGTAATCGGACTAAGAATGGTCAGAGATAGGCTGGTGGAGTTTTCTTCTATGATGAAGTGTAGTTATCCTTATTGAACTTACTAAGACTGCCAGTGTTATGATCTTCTACAATTTGCCTTTGGGTAAGATATTGCGAAATAGTATTGAAGATGTGGTGGTCACGTATCGCGGGGTGTGGTAGTAAAAGATTGAATCATTGTTGCTAGTGTTGACAGTTTGAGATAGATGATCTTCGGAAAAGTTTAAAGTTAGCAGCAATTGTGGGTTCAAGTGCCACGAAGATAGATTTTATTTAAGGCAACATTTAAGCAGCAAAGGATAAGGAAGAACCTGTGGGGAGTGTCAGGCGGTGGTTAAAATTTCTAAAAGGCAAGGTATAATAAGCAAAGGTTGAGTAGTCGACTAAAGGGGTGAGTTTCGCCAAAGTGGGAGAGTTTGGACTGATTCGGGAAATTTTAGTGATTGGTGATTTAGGCCTACGGATTAATTTGAAGTATGGGCTATTATGCGGTAGGACATTTGATATAACGGAAATGAGCTGCTTGACATGAAGGAGGATACAACCTAACTTTGAGTATAAGGGATGTTGCCGCGCAAATAATTGATGTCCATGAAAGGCGAATGGACTTGTACGGCTAGGGAGTGAGCTTAGACTGAGGAGGAGCCATTAATGTCATGGTAATTGCACCCCGTGTAGCAGTGTTGAAGACGTCGGCACGTAGATTCCACAGGCGGGATATCTCCAGTGACTAGGACAGCGGTCGCATGGTCGGCAAAGCTTCTATAAAGGGTTCTATTTTCTATACAACAAGGAGATTGGTCTGGTGAACGTGGTTGATGATTCAGAGTATAACAAGAGTGTTTTACAAAAAGATTCCAAGAATTTTGGCAGTTGATTGCGCAAGGTTATGTCAACAATAGATAAAGGATCCTGGTGAATTCCAAAATTTGAGGAATAATGGCTTCAGGCTCAGTAGGAGAGTCTCACCGCCGATGATAAAGGATTGCCTAGTTAACTACTTGTGAGATTTCTGATTATTAGCATATATTGATAGGTTATTTCATCTACAGGAAAAGAACATAAATGGTAAATTGAGCAAATGAATTGTTAAAGGTGTACTATGGTTGGCCTAAGTGGCTCATGTTCGGACTTGGTGAAGAATTCAGGATTCATGCCTTGTATGGATGCAAATTTACAGGAAAGTGATTCTGTCGGGTGCTTCGTCGAGGGGGTATTCATGTGCTAGAAGATTTATGGAATTGATTATATTCAGGGCCAAATCAGAGCGGGTGGCTCTCAGCAACGGTCCTAGTGGATGCAAAGAGGCAAAGCATAGTGCTTATTGATTTCGAGCTTATACGTACGGTTAAGAATCAATCTTGGTAGCAGCTTATGAGAAGGGGCACAAAATGTTCTATGATGTTTTGACTCACAGTGTAGCCTTCGGGAGGTCTAAAATGGTTTGTGGGGTTTAGGATGGCATGGTCTCGTGATTATTGTTCCCTGATAAATTCATGATTGACTGATTGTGTTATTTACATTGGACCGCATCACATGTATGACTCGGGTGCAGGTAATAGATGCATATATGGTTCGAGCCACTCGACCCTCGATAGTGCACATTTTACATTCTTGTTGGATCGGGCCGTACGTCGTCGGCATGAGTTGTGTATGTTTGAATTGCTTGTCTTGAGATTTATTGATATTGCCATCTGCTCTCCCCGACTTGAGATTATTGTTAATTAATAGGTTATGAATCCAAAGACTTTTAATAAAAAGGATTACAGGTTTAGTGATTCATTTATATCTACTGATGTCCTTAATAAATCCGTAAGTCATCGCTTTAAAAATATTATTATTTGTCCATTAGTAAGTGTCAAAGATTACATCTCATCTCTACATCTTCGAGATAATGCGGGCTACTTACTGAGTACTCGTTGTTTTCGTACTCATGCTACACTTGCTATGCATTTTGTTGCACAAGTGCAGGTGATTCTACTGGCCTATTAGACATAGCAGCACGGGCGACCCGTAGACTACATGAGTTGTATTTCCTCGAGGCGACCCGCAACTAGTATAGTCTCTCTCAAAATTGTAATTACTTTCTGTCCGCTTTATGTTCCTGACAGTTGTTGTACTTTATTCAAATTCCTAGAATTTTCTCATGCACTTGTGACACCGGGTTCTAAGATGGTTATGGAGTTTTGTATTAATGGCTTATCATTTAATTTTATTTAAAATGATTATTTCTTGTTAATAAATGTGAAGGAATTCATAGATTTCAAGAGCAATAAAATGAGAATTTAATTAAGTAGTTTTGCTGGCTTGCCTGACAGTGGTGTCCGGCGCCATCACGACCCATAGTGGATTTTGGGTCGCGACAACATAGTACCAGAGCACTAGGTTCCTAGGGGCTCACGATTCATGATCAAGTCTAGTATAGTCTCGCGGATCAGTATGGAGACGTCTGTACTAATCCTCGGGAGGCTGCAGGACTATTAGGAGTGCTTCCCTTCTTGATTCCTCATTGTGTGATTTGATCCCTGAAGGCTAATGCCTTTAATTTCTTCCCATTCAATCTTATGCAATGCGAGATGCTTGTTATAAATCGAGAGTTGAAGAATTGTAATGGTAATATCGATGTATTGCGGGGTGTTTCTCCCTGCATAGTTGTCTGAGCTATTAACGTTGCTTTGTGGAAGGATATTTTGTCGTTTCAGCTCAGTAGCAGTACTTTTGAGAGTTCTGAGGCTAGGCACAAGTTGCCATGGTGCTATAAATGATTGTTCTGAAGTATTGATATGATGATAGGATGTTTGCCTATGTGTCGGGGTAGTGAATGACTTGAAGGGAGGTTTACTTAGTGCATGATCTAGAGATTCGGTATTTTATTCCCTGCGGGGGAAAGGTAATCAGACTAAGAATGGTCAGACATAGGCTGGTGGAGTTTTCTTCTATTATGAGGTGTAGTTTTCCTAATTGAATGTACTAAGTTTGTCGGTGTTATGATCTTCTAAAATTTGACATTGGGATAAGATATTGCAAAATAGTATTGAAGATGCGGATGTCAGGTATCGCAGGGTGAGGTAGTTAAGGATTGAATCAGTGTTGCTAATGTTGATAGTTTGAGAAAGATGATCTTCGGAGAGGTTTAAAGTTAGCAGAAATTATAGGTTCAAGTGCCACGAAGATAGATTTTATTTAAGGCAACAACTGAGCAGCAAATGATAAGGAAGAACCTGTGGAGAGTGTCAGGCGGTGGTTAAAATTTCTAGAAGGCAAGATATATTAAGCAAAGGTCAAGTAGTCGACTAAAGGGGTGAGTTTCGCTAAAGTGGAAGAGTTCGGAGTGATTCGGGAAATTTTAGTGATTGGTGATTTGGGCCCTCGGATTAATTTGAAGTATGGGCTATTGTCCAATAGTACATTTGATATAACGGAAATGAGATGATTAACATGAAGGAGGATACAACCTAACTTTGAGTTGAAGGGATGCTGTCGCGCAAATAATTGATGTCCATGAAGGGTGACTAGACTTGTACGGCTAGGGAGTGAGCTTGGACTCAGGATAGACCATTAATGTCATGGTAATTGAACCTCGTGTATCAGTGTTGGAAGATGCCGGCACGTAGATTGTACAGGCGGTATATCTCCAGTGAGCAGGACGACGGTCGCATGGTCGGCAAAGCTTCTACATGGGGTTCTATTAGCTATACAGCAATGAGATTGGTCGTGTGAACGTGGTTGATGATTCAGAGTATAACAAGAGGGTTTTATAGAAAGATTCCGAGAATTTTGGCAGTTGATTGTGCAAGGTTATGTCAACAATAGATAAAGGATCCTGGTGAATTCCAGAATTTGTGTAATAATGGCTTCAGGCTAAGTGGGAGAGTCCCACCACCCGTGATAAAGGATTGCCTGGTTAACTACTTGTGAGGTTTCTGATTATTAGCATATTTATGGGTTATTTTAGCTACAGGAAAAGAACATAAGTAGAAAATTGAGCAAAGGAATTGTTAAAGGTGTACTATGGTTGGCCTAATTGGCTCATGTTCAGACTTGGTGACAAATTCAGGATTCATGCCTTGTATGGATGCAAATTTCCAGGAAAGTGATTCTGTTGGGTGCTTCATCGAGGGGGTGTTCATGTGCTAGAAGGTTTATGGAATTGATTATATTCAGGGCCAAATCAAAGCAGGTGGCTCTCATCAACGGTCCTAGTGGATGCAAAGGGGCAAAGCATAGTGCCTAGTGATTTCGAGCCTATACGTACGGTTAAGAATCAATTTTGGTAGCAGCTTATGAGAAGGGGAACAGAATGTTCTATGATATTTTGACTCACAGTGTAGCCTTCGGGAGGTCTGAAATGGTTTGTGGGGTTAGGGATGGCATGGTCTCGTGATTTAGGGTCACTCAAGATGAGTGTGGATGGAGCCTGCTATATGTTGGATGTAGTATTATTATTTCTAAGGCAATCAAGGATAAATTGGAAGAGGATAGATTGATTAGCCATAGTTAAATTGGCATATCGGTGGCAGTTATCAGTTCCTTCAGCGTGATTGAGTTATGTAAGTGAATTGTGGAGGCACGTGTGATACTTGTCGGTCATCGTAATTGATGTTATTTAGAAGTATGGCCTGCTATACATAGGTAGACTCCGAAAGGGTTGTGGTAGCTTAGACCACTACTCAGAGATTTGTATATCCTATGGTTATGAGAATTCACATGTGTTGCTATGGTTTTCCTGAAGAGAGATAAGTGAAGAGTTTTATATGATGAAGTGTTAATCCATTTGTGGTTACAGGTCTATGATGAAAGATCATGTTCTATCGTATGATGGCATGTTGGGTGCAGCGACTGATATGGAATTCGAAGAGAGGATCAAGGTTGCAATTCGGTGTTGACAAGGAAGTCACGAGCTCAGATGATCAGGGAAGCAGTCTCGATGTTTAAAGTAAGATGGTATAGTCTTCAGCATCACTTAAGATCGGTGTTTTGTGAAAAGGCTTTGCATGCTGGATAATGATCCTTGATCGCTTTTCAGCGTGAGTACGACCGGTGGTTCAGATATGCAGACTTGTTATCTGTTATAGAAGGTTGTGTGAGCGTGTCCACGGGAGTGCTGTATAAGTGTGGCATGTAGCCACTTGATTGATTGAAGAGTTAAACCAAGTATGAAGAATGTAGTGATGTAGTTAAATTGAGAATTGGTGCCCGGAAGGCACTTGGTTTATTGGGTTATGGACCGTAGATATTACTCCAGTTATGATGGTTGTTCTTATGTGTTATGAGAAAAAAGGGAGTATCTATGGACCTTTGAAAGGTTATTAGCCTAGTTCAGTGCGACCAGAATCAGCTTGAAGTCTATGGATGGATTCAAATGTAATTATGGGGCCTATATCAGGCCAGATGTGCTCATTTCAGTAATGCGCTCCTTATGGAAGAGTAGCCAGGGTGTTATTCCATCGTCAGATATTTCATGTAATGATACATTGTACCGTGTGAGTTGTGGGATGGCTTGGTGAATGGCTGATATGTTGAGGTTCCACATAAAGATGATGTTATATGAGCAAAATGGTTCTTGAGATTCAGATCATATATCGCACCTCAGTTGTGCTTGCGTTTTGTATCTTATAGCGCTATATGATCCCGCAGGGATGGTATTATGCACTTAGCATGCTTATGACTGATATTCGGTATTTTGTTGTAATTAGCAATTTAGCTTGATGTGCATCTCCTTAGGTGTGTGTTATGTTATTTAGATCAGGTTGTGTGCTGCAACAGTCTGATATTGAATATAGTTTTATATATGCTATTTTTGTATGCCTTGCTTCCTATTTTCTAAGGATAGTCCATATTAGTGCATGACTTGAGCAGTTCCTTCCAGAGTTCGTTTTACTTTTGTCACGTCCGAGTTCATAGCCTATTGGAACATTATGGCATGATATGAGACTTTTGATCATGTCCGGGGTAGCTTATTGCCCGATCAATTCGTACTGGGTGAGACGAGATCTTTGGATTTATGATCTATGCAATCTAATTATATGAAGTATATTAAGGAGCTTGACCATTATTTGGTTTAGAATGAGGTTATTGTTCTTGTCATGAGTATAGACCCAATCAATCGTTGATTCGGCAGTTGGGTATGAATTTCTACACATCTTTTCCATCGTGGCAGTATGGTAAAAGACAGGCCAAGACCTATGTAGGTCATTTAGGTGAAATGGGAACATCAGATTCGTGGATTTTTGAAGTGTTTGGTCGGAGAATGTTATTGTGGTCCTGTAGATAAAGTGGTGCAGGTTGTGATTTCAGCTAAGTTACGCAGTCATGTTTTGATGTTGCCTGTAGTTATTGATACGGTGAGCGTATGTCGAAACAAGCTTGACAGAGAATTTCGGATAAGGGAATTGGGCTCTAATGCTTATTTGCTTACGTGAAAAAGGATATCTTCAGATTGACCGGGCTCGGGCACCCAGCTGAGTTGTGGTAGCATGGGTAGGTGTCGAGGTGTTAAATAGTGATTTCAGACAACCCCAGCACAGTTCCTATCACGTTCGAGCATGAATGTATGTTTAAGTGGGAGAGGATATAATGACCCGACCAGTCGTTTTGAGCTCTAGCACGACGTTCAGCAGTTAGAGGCCATGAACAGCTTCAATTCAGGCATTATGACTTGTACGCGTGGTCGGAATTAAATTTTGGGAAGTTTGGAGTTGACTTGGAGAGGAAATCCTCATTTCGGAAGTCTTAAGTTGAGAGAATTGACTTCGATTGGATTTTTGAGTAAACGACCAAGGAATCGGGATCTGAGGGTTCCAGCAGGTTCGTATGATGATTTCGGACGTATGCCCGGATCAAGTTTCGAAAGATCCGGGAGCGTTTGGGAGCCTATTGTAGAAGTTAGCATTTTGGAGGAAGTTTCATAAGTTTGGGTTGAAGTGCATTTCAGTGTTATTGATGTTTGTTTGGGATTCCGAATTTGAGAATAGCTCCGTATGGTGATTCTGGAGTTGGGAGCGCGATCGAAAGTGAATTCAGATGTCCGTGGGTCATGTGGGAGTCATTTGGCTAAATATAGGAATTTGAAGGTTTTTGAGAAGTTTGACCGGAGGTGGACTTTTTTATATTGGGGTCGAAATCCAATTCTGAAACTTGGAGTAGGTCTGTAATGTCGAATATGACTTGTGTACGAAATTTGGAGTCAATCGGACGTGATTTGATAGGTTTAAGAATCAAAAGAAGTTTGAAATACTAAAGTTCATAAAGCTTGCATTGGAGGTCAATTCGTGGTTTTAGCATTTTTTGAATATGATTTGAGGCCTCGAGCTAGTCCGTAATGTATTTTGGGACTGGTCGGTATGATTGGTTGGGGTTCTAGGGGCCTCGGGTGGATTCCGGGTGGTTAACGGATCAAAGATGGAATTTTTGGAAGGTTGAAATTGCTGGTTGCTGGTATAATCGCACCTGTGAGAATTGGGCCGCAGGTGCAGAGCCGCAGAAGTGGTTTGGACCAGCAGAGAAGACGACCGCAGATGCGGTCAAGCAGCCGCAGAAGCAGGACCGCACCAGCGGCGATCGAATTGCAGAAGCGGAAGGGAGGGCCTGGTAAGATATCCGCAGAAGCAGTTGAAGTGCCGCACCTGCGGAACCGCAGAAGCAGTCAAGAGACCGCAGGTGTGGAAGTGCTGGAGGGAGAATAATTCTTTTAAAATCGGGGGTTTGGTCATTTTTTTCCCCATTTTTCATTGGGTGTGGGCGATTTTGGAGAGCTTCAAGTGGGATTTTGCATCATCAACGACAAGGTAAGCTAATCCCAACTATCTTGAGTTAAATATATCGATTATATATGGATTTTAACATGTAAATTGGTAGAAATTTGGGGGTTTGAGGAAAACAAAGAAAATTGATATTCTTGGAATTTGACCACGATTTTGGGTATGCAATTGTGAATAAATTATATATTTGAGTTCGTGGAGTTATGGGTAAGCTTAATCTTCAAAAATTTTCAGAATCCGGGCACGTGGGCCCGAGGGCATTTTGTCAACTTTTCGATCGGGGTTAGGAATTGTTATAAATTGGATTGTAATGTGTAATTGAGCACATATTAATGGATTTGCATGATTATTGGCTAGTTTGGAGCTTTGTGCATCAATTTGATTCTTCGGAAGGGCGTGGAGGCCGGTTATGAATCTTCGTGGCGAGGTCTCCTTTCTAACCTTGTAAAAGTGAATTATCCCCATAGGTAAAATAAATGGTTATGTGCTCCTATTTGTGGGGGCTACGTATGCATGAGGTGACGAGAGTCCGTGCGTAGCTACTAATATGTGTAAGTCTGAGTAGTCTAGGACCCAAAAACATGCTATACTTGAAATATTCGTAATCTTATTGACAGTTTGAATTGCTTAAATCACATCGAATTAGTGAATGGATTTCTAAAAAGATTAAACTTCATTTTCTTGAATTGCTAAAGAAGAATTGCTTTTTCCTTGGATAATTGCTCACTGATAAATTCATGATTTACTGGTTGTTGTGTTATTTACATTGGACCGCGTCGCATGTATGATTCACGAGTGGGGTAATATATGCATCTATTGTTCGGACCGCTCGAACCTCGACTGTGCACATTTTACATTCATGTTGGATCGGGTCGTACGACCTCGACCTGAGTTGCGCATGTTTGAATTGCTTTTCTTGAGATCTATTGATATTGCCATCTTCTCTCCTCGACTTGAGATAATTGTTAATTAATGGGTTATGATTTCGGAGACTTTTATTAAAAAGGAAATTTTACCTGTTTAGTGATTCACTTGAATCTACTACTTTCCTTAATAAATCTTTAAGTCATCGCTTTATTAATATTATTATTTGACCATTAGTAAGTGTCGAAGTTGGCATCTCGTCTCTACTTCTTCAAGATTAGGTGGGATACTTACTGAGTACACGTTGTTTTCGTACTCATGCTATACTTGCTGTGCATTTTGTTGCACAGTTGCATGTAATTCTACTAGCCTATTGGACGTAGTAGCACGGGCGACCCGGAGACTAAGCAAGTTGTATTTCCTCGAGGCCACCCGCAGCTAGTATAGTCTCTCTCAAAATTGTATTTACTTTATGTCCCATATATGTTCCGGACAGCTGTTGTACTTTGTTCAAATTCCTAGAATTTGCTCATGCACTTGTGACACCGGGTTCTGGGATGGTTATACAATTTTATGTTAATCGCTTATCATTTAATTTGATTTAAAATGATTATCTCTTATTAGTAAATGTGAAGGAAATTCATAGATTTCAAGAGCAATAAACGAGTATTTAATTAAGTATTTTTGTTGGCTTGCCTGACTGTTGTGTCCGGCGCCATCACAACCCTTACTGGATTTTGGGTCGTGACACATTGGCACCCTGAAACTTATCTAATAAGTCATGAATCCTTGGAAATGGACACTTGTTCTTGATGGTGACTTTGTTCAATTGTTGGTAATCTATGCACATCCTCATCGATCCATCTTTCTTCTTCAAAAACAACACGAGCGCACCCCAGGGCAAGACACTGGGTCTAATGAAGCCCTTATCAAGCAAAGCTTGCAACTGCTCGTTCAACTATTTCAACTCTGGTAGGGCCATATGGTATGGCAGAATAGAAATGAGCTGAGTGCGCAAAGGCAAATCAATACAAAAGTCAATATCCTTGTTGGGTGGCACCCCCGACAAGTCTATAGGAAACACCTCTGGAAACTCACTAACAACTTGTACTGAATCCACAGAATGAACCTCCGCACTAGAATTGCGAACATAAGCAAAATAAGCTAGACGCCCTTTCTCGACCATATGCCGAGCCTTCACATACGAGGTAACCTTGCTAGTTGAATGGCCAGGGTCCCTCCCTACTCTAATCGAGGAAACCCTGGCAAGGCTAAGGTCACCATTTTGGCGTGACAATCTAGCATGGCATGATAAAGTGACATTCAATCCATACCCAAAATGACATCAAAATCTACCATATTGAGAAGTAAAAGATCTACGCTAGTCTCAAGACTCCCAATGATAACCACACACAAACGATAAACATAATGTACATAGGTGTGGACACATACACAGTAGCACTTAAAGAATAACAAGGCACAACCAAATATGAGGTAAAATAGGATGACACGTGCGAATAAGTAAAACCAGAATTATATAGAACTGAAGCATCTCTACAGTAAACTGAAATAGTACCTGTGATAACCACGTTCGATAACTCAGCCTCGGGTCTGGCTGGAAAAGCATAGCACTGGGGTTGAGGTCCACCACTTTGAACTGCATCTCTAGAATGGGCCCTAGCTGATTGGCCTCCACTTCTAGCAGCCTGACCTCCACCTATAATGGACTGGCCTCCACCTCTGGCTATCTGACCCTACCTCTAGCTGGCTGAGCGAGCATGAAGCACCCGGTGCCAGGACCATGGCACGAAAACCCTAATACTGTGAATTGTTCAATGCCCGAGGGAAAAATCTAGCAATGTGCCTCGGATCAACACAAGTATAACAGGAGCTTGGCTACTGTTACTTCTGACCCTAAAACTGACCATGTCGACTTGAGTAACTGATAACTATGATTTTAACCTATCTTATGCTCTTTTTTTCTTAGGTTTTGGATAAAAAATGTGTAAAAGTATTCCCGAAAACTAACTTACTATGCCTACTTGTAGGGATTGGTCAAAATGAGGCAAAGATGCAAAAATAAACTCATGAAAGAGTAAACTTGCACAGGTTAAAGACAGGGAAATGGAGGGCGCAGAGTGGACAGAATACGAGGCCGTGTGAGGACCACCGCTGAGGCGTCCACAAATACGTGGCCTACGAAAGTAAAGTTTAGAGAGGCAACTTTGAGTAAAAAGGTCTACCGCTGATCGCGATGGAAATTGCGGCTGTGAAATATCTGACGCGGCCGCGGTGGTAATTTCTTTGACAGACATGATTGAAGTTTAGAGACTCTGCAAGTTGAGCATGGCTGAGGAATGCGGTCCGCATCAAAATTATGCGGACCGGTTAAAGTTAATGCGGAGGCGGTAGCTTTTATGCTGCCTGCAAATCCAACTCCAAACCAAGCCCAGAACTGAAGAAATGCGGACCGCGCTCATTATTACGTGGCATCGATAGCTCAAGCACGGATACGATCAGAATTATGCCTCAGCGAAACTTCTACATGGGCATTTTTGTTCGAAAAATTTTAGCCTAGTATAAATATATCTTTTTCAGATTTTTAGGTTAAGTTTTGTTAAGGAGAACATGTGAATAGCTGGTTTTTACCTTTTGAGTAATTTTAGAGTAGATTCATCTTCAATCTTTAGATATTCATCTTGTATTTGAATATTATGGTTTATATTTTATCTCCATCTTTGATTTATACTGTTATTATAAGTAGCTAAACCCTATAGCTAGGGTTGTGGCTCAACCCTAGAATTGGTATTTAATGGGTCTTGAATATTAGGGCTGAATTGTTATGGGTTAGTGATATTTAGCTTAATTCATGCTTAAATTGTAGAATTCGTGGTTGCAAACACTGATTTGTGCCTTGATGACTTAGAATCTTCTTAAAAAGAGAGGCTAAGTCTAGGAAAATTAGGCTAACAAGGAATTAGGGTGAATTAAAGAGATTGATAGCCCCAATTAAAGGGTCAAATCTAGAGATAGTAATAACTGACGTGAACCAATATCATTTGTTATACATGAACACCCATTTGGACTTGAGAAAGCCAAATCGGGCATAGTCACTCAAACTACCGCAAGGTATAGAGTGAGCACTTATGTGTGATGGTTATATCACGACCCCAATCATAACAAGTTTAACTTGAATTCTCGATACCCGTTAGATATCCACCTAGGCAAAAGTCATTGCCCTAGTCCCTTTTAATCATCGAAAACACCCAACTAAAGTAGTGTAATTGGCTTACTTTAGCATACTATAGTGTAACATTAGAAGTATAATCAATCTTGACCATGTTTGGAGGTACGATTTGGAACAACATGCACATCTAGATTAGTTAGATACCTAACTCCAAATCAATTTACTCCCTGTGGAAATCGATCCTGACCTTTGTTAGGTAAAGCTGCATCGAACATCATTGCCACTCGCTAGTAGTACAAGCTTCGAAGTGAGCAGTAACTACCCTAAAAACTATGGACCAGAGGTGCACTAATAGGAGATGGTGGTGAACTGTCGGCTAGCTGGTCGGAATGAGACATATGAGGGCCACGACCACCTGAAGCATCTTAGGATACCTGGAGTGCTGAATGAAATGTCCTGGGAGGATGGCCTCTACCAAAAGTACCCCTGTCTCTAAATGAGGCACCACTGAATCCA
>MU726739.1:64308-77823 GCA_026770625.1 Nicotiana glauca | reverse complement strand
CCCCCCTCCCCCATGCAAGAACCATCTCGACTCACCTGGTGATACTGGCAGCCGTTGGAAAAGAAATCTCATTTCCAGTCTCTTTAGCCATCTGCAATTTGATAGGCTTAGCGAGTCCTTCATTAAATCTCATCACCCTCTCTCTTTTGGTAGGAAATAGAAGAATAGCATGATGGGTAAGATCCATAAAACGGGTCTATACTGAGTGACAAATATAGTGCCCTGTCGAAGATGCTCAAACTGTCGAGTGTAATAGGAAGGAACTTCTCAAGAAATATCTGAGAGAATTGGTCCCAAGTGAGAGCAGGCGACCCAGTAGGTCTAGTCTATACAAAATCTTTCTACCATCTCTTAGCGGAACCCATCATCCGAAACAGAGCAAAATCAAGCCCATTGGTCTCAACTACCCCTATGTTCCGCAACACCTAATGGCAGCAGTCAAGATAATCTTATTGGTCCTTAGAACGTGTACCACTTTAGTGAACTAGAAAGATCTTGGTGAACGTGTCCAAGCTCAATAAGACCTCAAAATACATAGTTGGTCCATCGCTGGCGTGTGTCGCAACAATCGGCTGGACTACCCCAACTGGCTGGGCTAATGGAGTCTGATACAGGGGAGCAATCTGCTCTGGAGTGTGAGTAGCGGGAGTCTGTGCTCCTCCCCTAGCCTGAGAGGCGGCTGGTGCCGGAAGAAATGTATCGGCTCGGGCCACACTCTCTATAAGGCCCACTAAATCGACTAGAGCCTCCTGAAGCAATGGGATGATGATGAACCCCTTTGGGACCCGAGCTGCTCCAACAGGCACAGTCTAGGCAGGAACCTCTTCATCAAACTCCACCTGAGGCTCCACTGCTGGTGCTTTGTACTGAGATTTGCCCTTGCCTCAGCCTCTGGCATGACCTATGCCTCGAACTCTGCCCCTTTAGAAGTTGCCACTGGGTGCTCTAGTTGCTGCCCAGCTGAAGATGCAGTACGTGCTCTCGCCATCAGCAAGAGGACAAGAGTAGAAGAGTTCAATTAGCAATAAGAGAACAAAAGCGCATGACAGGGAAGAATAGAACTGAAATTTGTTCCTAAACTGCATAGCCTCTAGAAGATAAGTATAGACATCTCCGTAATGATCCTCTAAACTATACCAAGACTGCTCGTGAACTGTGAGACCGAGGCAACCTAATGCTCTGATACCAACTTGTCACGACCCAAAATTTCAACTTTTGAGACTGTGATGGTGCCTAATATGTCACTTGCTAGGAAAGGAAACATTAGAGAATCTAGGGGAAAGGGTCAAAATTATCCCTCTACTATTGTTTATTAGTTGCTTGTGCCACCCGTTACACTTTTCGGCCATTCTCGCCCCTACCGTTAACAATGTTTGATAAATTACCCCTAACCCTAATGTCCCTCCGATGTGGTAGCTGACTCCATCAATTTTATCCACGTCAGCTGGCATGTCATCGACCCCGCCAAATTAAAACCCTAACATAAACGACCCCTACTCCTCAACTCTCCACCCTTTCTCTCATCTTCTCTCCATCACCTCATACCAAAATCGCCGAAAACCATGGCATTTCGCCGTAAAATTTTCAACAGGCAGAACTAACCTCCATGGTACTGTCTCCCCTCTTCGTCTCCTTTCTCCTTCTTCATGTTTCGTCATTCAAACAGCAACCCCATTCTCCGACAAGAAATTCAAATCAACTCACACAGACAAAGACCCTTCATTATCCCTCAGAATCTTTCAAGAAATAATTCTTACATGATTGATATAAATAATTTTCAAACCTACGACCATTCAATATTAGAACAACTTCCAAAAGAAATTTTCAAATATGAAACTCTTAAAGTTCAACAATGGTAAAGCCGATGAACCACGTTTAAAATTAATGTTCAACTGGATTTTACAAAAAATTTAGTCCTATAACCAAATCACTCCTCAAAGTTTAATTCAACCCCATATGCATAATATCCCAATCCAGGATGAGGCTTTAAATTTTCGATAATGGGCTTCCAAATCTCTTACCTGAATCTGACCCAGCAGTAAAGAACACATGAATTTAATTAGAAATCTAAAAATTCAAATATAATCATGTTATTTCATTTTGGCTAGATTGTTTGTTGGATTTTCTGGTTCTGGTTGAAATTGGTATGAAGAGGTGACATGGTGATTTGATGAGGAAGAAAGAGATGTAATAGAAAAATAGCAAAAGAATCTCCTAAGCAAGCAGAATTTTTTTAGAATACATTCCAGACCAAGCTTCTCGAAGATATCGTTATACCCATATCAGGATCAACTTGTTTAAGAACCTTGAAAATTTAGATCTTGTAAGTCCAATTGACTACTTTTCCCTCTTCTTCTTCTTGTCTCCTGTGGCAGCGATGGGAGTTTTGTTTTCGGCCTTTGTTTTCTTGGCGGTGAGGGCTTTTTCCTGCTGCTGATATGTGGTTTCAATAATTGAATCGGCTTGTAGTGAAGACAGTGAGAGGTATGAAGGTGCAGGGGTGGTGGACGTCGATACTACTATGTCCCGTTATTGTAAAAAAAATCAATAACTAAGATATTATTAAAAGTGGTGATATGGACACTGACATGGCATTTTATTTGGTGGACCTGTTGACTTCGCTGCTGACATGGACAAAATATTAGAGTGGTCAGATGCCACAATAGATGGACGTTAGGGTTAAGGGTAATTTTGCAAACTTTGTTAACGGTAGGGGAGAGAATGGCCGAAAAGTGTAACGGGTGGCACAAGCAACCAATAAACAATAGTAGAGGGGCAATTTTGGCCCTTTGCCCGAGAATCTATAAGCCTATTTTCATTCAATTTCACTAAATAAAGTCAACTAGACAAAAATAAATTAAATTTGACAGCGGAATAACATATATACCCATAATATATACTACAATACCAATATGGCGTCACAACTCATGAACCTCTAGAATTTTCTACAAACAGAGTTTGAAAGAAATACAACTTTTTTGAAAGGAAATAAATAGTAAAATATAAGGAAATTTATAAGGGTACTTCAAGGTCTTCGGACACCAGCAGATCTACCTCGAGTCTCGAACGAGCAAATCCAAACTGCTACGCGTCACGAACAGCTAGGGTCGGTACCAACATCTGCACAATAAGTGCAGAGTGTAGTATGAGTAAATCCAACCCCATATACTCCGTAAGTGTCAAGCCTAACCTCGACGAAGTAGTGACGAGGCTATGATAAGACACCCACGTAATAAACATGTGCAACAACAACAACAACAACAACGAACCAGTGTAGTCCCACAAGTGGGGTCTGGGGAGGGTAGTGTGTACGCAGACCTTACCTCTACCCTGATGGGGTAGAGAAGCTGTTTCCGAAAGACCCTTAACTCAAGAAGACGAAAAACCAAAAAGAGACAAGATAACAACGGATAAACATGTGCAAATAATTGTATACGGACAAGATAATAAGAAATTAAAGCTAAACATGTACTATTAGGAGGGGACATGCGAAAGGGGTACATAATACGGTAACTACAGCAGAAATGATAACCAGAACAATCAAATATGCCTTTAACCAGTAAAACTAGTAAACACAATGAATAAAACATCACGACATCACCCTCCGTGCTTTTACACTCAACCTTAGAGTGAAATAATAATAACGGAACGGCATCCCCCCTGCACCCACCCCCCGAGTATATGCTTCAACAGGAATCACACAAGGGTAGATTAGAAACCTCTGGTAAAATGCCCGCCCGTAACCCAGCAGATAAAGTACATTACATAGTCCAGGGACTGGCGACTCCCTTCGTACTTTTACACTCACTTTTATCACAAATCAGTACATACAGTACGGAAACACCCTTCGTGCATTAACTCTCAAAAATATGGCACGACATCACTCTTCGTGCATTAACTCTCATAATATGGCACGGCATCACCCTTCGTGCACTAACACTTATATACAATATGGCTTCACCCTTTGTGCATTAACACTCTCATTTACCATATAAATATGAACATGTAATAATAGGGAGATGGAATCAACAAGAACAATCCGTACTTCAACAATGGTTCCACAATATCAATCTCAACTTTAGAAAAGATACTCAACTATCAGTAAAAGCCCATAAATGTGGAAGGAACGATCAATTTAATAAACAACTAGTCTAAGAATGGATAACATGATCAAAGTAGGAAATAATTACAAGGAACAAGTCCCATCCGCATGCTTTAACCTGACAATAATGCATAAGCATCTGTCACCTCAGATATATGTTGTACCCAACATATAAACATGTAGTAAATAGACAAACAAGCCCTAATCCCTGAATTCAAGGTTAACCACGATACTTACCTCGCTCCAAGGATCAACTCAAAGCTTAACGACAACTTTGCTTTTCAGAAAAGCCTCTGAGACAACAAAATCTACCAGTTTACCAACCAAATGATTCAAATAAAGCCTTAGGAACTACCCACGATTGCAAAGGATTCAATTTAGGTCATTATTGAAAAAGTCAACAAAAGTCAACTCCTGAGCCCGCTTGGTCCAAACCTGAAATTTGGACAAAAACACGATTATCCATTCCCCTCCGAGCCCAGTTATGTAATTTGTTTTGAAACCTGAACTCAATTTAAGGTCCAAATCCCAATTTTACAAAATACCTAATTTTATCGAAACCTTCAATTTCCACCATGAAAACACTAGATTTTAGGTTGAAAACTTGTGAAAACTCCTAATTTCCACCATGAAAACTTGTGAAAACTCGAAGTAAGGAATATTTGATTTTACCGTCTACAAAAGTTTAGGGAACAGTCTTTAGTTATTCTAAAAACTATAGTGATATCTCGACTTCAACTTACTCTGGAACATGTATATCATTAAAGATTTACCATTTTTTATGTGAAGTTTATAATAATTGACAAAATTGAATCATGTGCGATGCACGTGTCTAGAAATTAGTGAGTAAGAAAAGCGAGATGGATAGGTAGGTTGGATAATTAGTTTTAATTGGGTAGATATATATTATAACTAGTTTCCAAATGGATAGAGAAAGCTAATACAAAACGTATCCACTGCAGTGATTTAAAATGTTTGAGATCCTACGACTTTGCTAATTCACTTTTTTGAATCCAAATCAAATCTAATATTCAAATAAATATTCTCTATTTATCATTAATGATTATCCACTTCATATGAATAAAAGGGTAGCCCGGTGCACTAATCTCAATCTATGCGGGACTCCGGAGAAGGGCCAGACCACAAAGGTCTATTGTACATAGTCTTATACTTCATTCGAACCCATGAACTCATGGTCTCGTGGCAACAACTTTACCGGTTACCTTTCCTTCATACCTCTTCATACGAATAAAGAATTTTATTTTGCTGTTAAAAGGACCAATAATAGAAAAATATATATTATTATAAAACTTGAATACAATGTTGGTTTACTAAAATAACCTTATAATATTAAGCATAATAACTCACATTAAAAGGACATAATCTGAATCTAGATATTAATGTTATAATCTTATTATCTTTAGGACATAATACTACACGTGAGGAATCCTACATGATTACCTTTAGGAATGTATATGGTCAAAATCGAGGAGCATGATTTTGAAGTCCTAAATCGGGCTATGGGTCCGAGTCTGGGAGACTCAAAGTGGAGGTCAGATCCGGCTGAGGGATACATACCTCGAGGAAGCTAATTGAAGGCTTGGCACGGCCTACGTCTAGGGTAGCACAATCTTGAAGTCAATCAAGAAAGAGAAAGAATTTCTCAATGACACGTGGACCAGGGCATAAATTAAAGGATAAGATTTGTACGAAATAGTACATGTCAGCACTAGGTTGTTATATGCCTGTACCAATAGAATTCTTTACAACAATTAGGAATTTACTATATTGGGGTTTTCTCCTCCTATATAAAGAGAACCCCAATCATTTTGTAAGCATATCTCACATTATTCACTTCAATAGAACATTCAGCTCTGCCTTTCTTCTGTAACGTGCTCAACAATTATTCTTCAGCTTTATTGTCGTTACTTTATTGTTCATACTTTATAGTTTTTAGCTGACCTTGAGATCCCTGGAATAATCGAGCTCGAGGCCCCTATTGCTCCAACAACACTGATTTGGTTCACCTTTTCTTCTTACTTGAACTTAATATAACTTGAATAATCACTAGTATTAGAATATATCACATATCTTTAAAACGACAAATTATCTTTATTTGTTACTTACATTTTCCGAGGTAAAAAGTTTGGAGCCCACCGTGGGGCTAAAGATAATAGTAATTATTTTAGTCCTAGTTTTCTAATAACACACGTTATTCTTCACACTTTTTCTTGGCAAAGATTATTTGATTTCAGACCAAAATATGTCTAGCACACAAAACATACCTGCTCAAATAGTGAGGGACTTGGAGAAAACAGAGTTATAGGGCTTGGTGCACCACCCATAAACCCTGAGGCAGTGCCAAATTTGTAGCCCGTTGATATCAGTTCACATAATTCTCTAGACACTGACGCAGGCACAGACCCCATGAGGAATGCACACATGGAAGCTGGAGGCATTGAAACACGAGGAATGGAAGATGGAGGAATCAGCCTCCAAGTGATATTCGAGATGCTGAAAGCTCATCAAGTCGCCATTGTACAACTTCAGAGTCAAAACAAAACTCCAAACACCGTCGAACAAGTGGATACCGGCATACGGAGCCTGTGCTTGAAAGGCCCAATGAAAATGCCTCGGGGACTGATCCCGCTATTATGAAAATGCTCGAAGAGATGACTAAAATAATCGAGTACAGAGAAAAGAAAATTGAAGAAAATGAAAAAGAGGTGGAGACATACAATTCAAGATTCAACCAGATACCAGGAGCACCTCCGATTTTGAAAGGGATGGACTCAAAATAGTTGATACAAAAATCTTTCCCCCCAAGTGCGGCTCTAATGCCCATTCCCAAGAAGTTTCACATGCCCGATATATCAAAATATAATGGAACAACTGACCCTAATAAACGTATTACTTCATACACTTGTGGAATCAAAGGAAATGACTTGAATGATGATAAAATCGAGTCAGTATTGTTAGAAAAAGTTTGTGGAAACATTATCAAAAGGAGCTATGATCTAGTATCACAACTTAGCTCCCCTTGACTCATTTTCTATGTTGATGGATGCCTTCATGAAAGCACACGTAAGGGCTATAAAGGTGTCGACAAGAAAATCATATCTCTATAAAATAAAACAAAGGGACGACGAGATGATGAGGGAGATCGTGTCCCGGTTTCAAATGGAAAGAATGGAATTGCCGCCAGTCTCCGATGACTAGGCAGTTCAAGCCTATATGCAAGGATTGAATGAAAGAAGCTCGATTGCATCTCGGCAGTTGAAGCATAACATGATTGAATATCCGACTGTTACATGGTCAGATGTGCGCAATCGTTATCAGTCAAAAGTTAGGGTCGAGGACGACCAGTTGAGAGCCCCCTCGGGCTCAGTTCATCGTAACAGATTCACAGCCAAGCTCCAGGGGGACATAGACCAAGATTGAGATTCTATAAATAATGGTATCAACCATATATCGATCGAAGAAGTAACGGCCCGAGCCACATCACCTCTCGGAGCGATCGAAGAAGCGACCAAGGTCAAGGTTCTCGGGGACTCATGAGGAAGAACGGGTTCGATAAGTATGACAACCTTATCGAGGTCCCCTGATTATCATAATACAATTTCAGCATAGATGCATCAGGGATCTCGGCTATTGGGAGAATCAGAGATACTAAGTGGCCCAGGCCAATTCAAACCGATCTCTCCCAGAGGAACCTGAACTTGATGTGAAAGTATCATGGCACGCATGGTCACAGATCGGAGGATTGCAAGCAGCTAAGGGAGGAGTTGGCTAGGTTATTCAATGAGGTCAAACTTCGAGAATTCTTAAGTGATCGGCCTAAGGATCACTTTAGGAAGAGGGATCCAGGCATAAAGAATGAACCAGAAGAACCTCAAAACATCATTCACATGATCATCGGTGGAGTCGACGTCCCATAGGGACTAGTATTCAAACGTACCAAAGTATCCATCACAAGGGAGAAACGGACTCAGAATTACTTGCTCGAGAACACCCTCACATTCACCGAGGAAGACATCGAGGATTAATCTCAACCTTAAAACGATGCACTGGTAATTTCTATCCTTTTAAATAAAGTTCAAGTTAAACGTTTTCTCGTGGATCCAGGTAGTTCGGCAAATATAATCAGGTCAAGGGTCGTGGAGCAGCTAGGGCTGCTCGATCAAATCATACCAGCATCTCGGGACTTGAATGGCTTTAACATGGCAAGTGAAACGATGAAGAGAGAAATCATCTTCCCACTCAACATGGCAGGAACCATACAAAAAACCAAATTTCATGTCATCGATGGTGACATAAGATATAATGCTTTGCTCGGAAGGCTGTGGATCCATAGCTTGAGGGCGGTGCCATCGACCTTTTACCAAATGTTAAAGTTCCTAATGAAGGATGGCACAAAAATAGTATATAGAGCGCAACATGCAGCTAAGGAGATATTTTCACTACATGACTTGACACCGGTATCGGTGCCAGCCACATTTGAAAAGACGAAGGACAAACAGGTGGCCAAATAGCAATTATAGCTCGTTCCTTCGGTTGAGTCCGAGGGACAAGTGTTCGATAAACATGTGGTCGAGGACGTAGAATAAGATTTCCTCATCCCTTGAACCTTCATTGCACCTGAGGAATCACATGCGACAAAATCCACGGTCGAAGAACTCGAGCATGTCATATTAGTTGAGCATCTTCCATAAGGAAAGGTGTAACTGGGAACGGGTTTAACCCCAAAACTCAGGAAAAAATGCTTTTAGTTTCTCATCAATAACATTGTTTTCTTCGCTTGGTCCCATTTAGATATGACAGGGGTCGCACTAGAAATAACTACCCATTGACTGATTGTCGATCCCAGATTTAAACCTGTGAAGTAGAAGAGAAGACCACAGTCCGAGGTATAGCATGAATTCATCAAAGAAGAGGTAACCAAACTTCTCAAAATAGGATCCATCAGGGAAGTCAAGTATCTCGAATGACTAGGTAACATAGTGGTAGTCCCCAAAAAGGTGAATAAACTTAGAATGTGTGTAGATTATAAAGATTTGAATAAAGCATGCCATAAAGATTCTTCCCCTTGCCCAACATTGATCGGTTGATCGATGCTATGTCCAGCCACGAGATCCTTACCTTTCTCGACACCTACTCTAGGTACAACCAAATTCCAATGAACCCGGAGCTTCATTCATCACGAAGTATGGCACGTATTGTTATAATGTTCCCTCTGGGATAAAAAATGCAGGAGCCATATAACAACGTATAGTTAATAAGATGTTAGAACATCAAATAGGAAAACCCATGGAAGTTTATATTGATGATATGTTAGTTAAGTCCCTGTGTGCAGAGGACCATTTGACCCCTTTGTAGGTGACATTCGACATCCTTAGAAAATAAAACACTACAAGAAAAAGCCTTATTTAAGACCAACTTTTAGGGACGAGTAAATAATCTCGTCGCTAATAGTATATCTATTGGGACGAGATTATATTTCAGTCCTTAATTCTTTATTTTATTGCGAAGGTAATAAATCTTGTCCCTAAAAAAATAGTAGCTGGTCCTAAATTATAATTGAGAGGCAAAAGTGTGAGAGAGTCCCGCCAAATCTAATACCAAAAACTAAAAAAATTATTTTTTTCTAAAAATTAGGCGCCAAAACTAAAAGGTAAAAGGTTTAACAAAATTAAACCTCTATTCTCAAAACAAAACAGAGTACTGCCGCTAGAATCCTCTGCCCTAATCTCCTGTCAAGCTAGCGTTGCTCGTCTGGTCGTGTGGAGCAAAATCGATCAACTGATCTGTGGAGCTGGTCTCACCAGAATGAATCCTATGCCCTAATCTCGCTCGTCTGGTAGTTTTGAATCCAAGGTATGCCTCCTCTTTCAAGTTGCTCTTTTTCTTCTTCTTCTTTCTTCTTCTTCTTCTTTCTTCTTCTTCTTCTTCCATGAATTGGCTAGATTGAAGCTTAATTAGAAATTGTCTGGAAGCGTTTGGCTTATGTAGAAACACATTGCTGTTTTAATCTGTAAGCTAATTACTAATATGTTGTACTAATCTGTAACATTGTTGTACTAATCTGTAAGTTAATTGAAAGCTAATTACTAATATGTTGTTTCAATCTGTTCTTATCTGCTGGGTTTTGAATTGACTACTTGCGTTAAATTTCATCGTCGAGTGATTAGCATGATTCAGCGATATTTATCGTGTTCAAGCTTAGAGTTCATGTGCATGGTTAGTCTAAAAGGAAGAAAACCATTAATATCTGGCACATTCTAACTGAATTCTAGGTTTTGAAAGCTAATTATTCCAAGGTATGCCTCCTTTGAGAATTGTCTCATTTTGAAAGCTAATTATTCCATGAATGGATTAGTTTTATGTATTCAGCGAGGGATTAATCTTGAGGATATTTGGGCTACTATAATTTTTACTGTTGTTTGCTCAAGTTTGTTGTTTGGGATTTCTTCTATATGGCACAATGGAACCGACAATTTATTAAAGATGCTAACCTTTGTATTAGCACTCTTTAGAGAGCATCAGTTATAGTAATTAATATGTAATTCTGTTAACACTATTCAGGAGTCTTAATTGTATTTACTAACCTACCCTCTCTAAATCCCCCCTAGAGGTGTAATTGAAGTTGTTGGTCGATATCTTTATTAACACTTTTACAAGCCACAACTAGGATTGTTAACCTGTGTGTATGCTAGAGGGAAATACTTATATTAAACTCAATCTTTGGTTAGTATAAATGAAGGCTGTTAAGGTAAAATGTACATGTGTTTATAACTGTGGCAGACTTGAACTACCTACTGTTTCTATCCTTATGATACATAATCTTAGGTGCTTGGTTCTTTAAAAAAGTATGATAATTTCCCTGCCTCTATATATGTTAGAAGCTGATTTCTTTTAAACCTGCTTAACATGTTACTCATAGTGAAACATCCATTTAGCGTTGAAATATTGTTATGATAATGTTGAAAGATTGTCTTGTAGTCTTATAGTGTTCTGCTTTGGCCACCATGAGAAAGGTATATCCTTCTTTGGTATGGTATTACTGTGGTAATTGTGATTTACATTTGAAAGTGCCTCAATAACACTTAAACCTATAGGGAAACGCGAGTGTGAATGGTTAAGGATATTTGGGAGTAGAGTAAAGCAAGCTAATTACTAATATGTTGTTTCAATCTGTTCTTCTCTGCTGGGTTTTGAATTGACTACTTGCGTTAAATTTCATCGTCGAGTGATTAGCATGATTCATCGATATTTATCGTGTTCAAGCTTAGAGTTCATGTGCATGGTTAGTCTAAAAGGAAGAAAACCATTAATATCTGGCACACTCTAACTGAATTCTAGGTTTTGAAAGCTAATTATTCCAAGGTATGCCTCCTTTGAGAATTGTCTCATTTTGAAAGCTAAATATTTCATGAATGGATTACTTTTATGTATTCAGCAAGGGATTAATCTTGAGGATATTTGTGCTGCTATAATTTTTACTGTTGTTTGCTCAAGTTTGTTGTTTGGGATTTCTTCTATAAGCTGATTAAAAAATAGAAAGTTTGCTCAAGCTTGTTGTTTGTGATTTCTTCTATAAGCTGATTAAAAAACAGAAAGTTTGCTCAAGTTTGTTGTTTGGGATTTCTTCTATAAGGTGATTAAAAAACTTAAAGTTTTCTCAAGTTTGTTGTTTGGGGCTGCCCTAGTTTTATGCATAAACTGATTATTCTTACTGTTTCTGAAAGTTTCTACTACTTACATTGTGAATATTTTTGTGCAGTTCAAGTTTTCCGGAGTTTCGTTATTCTGTTATTGTGTCATCTAGCAAATAAAAATTTCTTTGAGCTGAAAACAGAGGAGCCGAGTCGACTAGAAAGTGAGACCTTAGAGTTGAATCGGTTATCATCTGATCGTAACAAGTAGTGTGCATTGTAGTATTTTTCTTATCTTTTATCTTTATTTCATTTCATTTTTATTTACTCTCCAAGGTTATGGAACCTAGTAAGCAATGGATGCAACTTGTTGATAATCGGCTTGATGAAGCCTACTTAATCGGAGTGCAAAAATTTTTGGATTATGCTTTTCAGGAAAACCGGAGAAGAATATGAAATACAATGCCCGTGTGTCAAATGTTGTAATACAACTTTAGGAACTCGTAAGACAGTTGAGACACATTTGAAAGTATATGGAATAATCCAAAATTATACTTTTTGGTATCATCACGGGAAAAAGTTAGGTGAGCCACTATCAGAATCAAAAGATGAAGACGGTGATGAACTAGAAGAATGTGAAAGTGAAGAATATGAAGTACAAGAATTGTTTAGAGATCTATATCCTAATATCGATGGAAGAACTGTGCACACTGATTGTGATGAATTAATTGAAGAGGAACCAAATATTGAAGCAAAAAAATTTTACAGGCTATTGAAGGATTTCGAGCAACCACTGTACCAAAATTCAAAAGCTTCAAAGCTTTCCTCTTTGATTAAATTGCTTCACATCAAAAGTATGGGTCGTTGGAGTAATGAGTCATTTACAATTTTATTGAAAATGTTAAAAGAGGAGTTGTTACCTGATGGTGCCGATTTGCTAAAATCGTATTATGAGGCAAAGAAGATAATTCAAGACCTTGGCCTTTCCTACAACAAGATTGATGCTTGTACTAATGATTGCATGTTATACTGGAAGGAGGATAGTTTACTTGATTCTTGCAAAGTTTGTGGTGCGTCTAGATGGAAAATAGATAGACATAGCGGGGAAACAAGGAATAAAAAAGGTAAGGAGATAGCATCAAAGATTTTACGCTATTTTCCATTGAAGTGTAGGCTTCAGAGGTTGTTTATGTCTACAAAGACATCTACTTTAATGACATGGCATAAAGATAAAAGAGTTGATGATCAAATAATGAGGCACCCAGCTGATTCAATGGCGTGGAATTCATTTGATAAACTTCATCCTTCATTTGCATTAGAGCCTCGTAATGTCCGACTTGGACTTGCTAGTGATGGATTTCAGCCATTTCGGAATTCAAAAACCCCATATAGCATTTGGCACGTGGTTCTAATTCCTTATAATTTACCACCGTGGTTGTGTATGAAACAAGAAAATTTTATTTTGTCAATGCTTATTCCTGGTCCAAATAGTCCAGGAGATGCAATTGATATATATCTTCAACCTTTAATAGAAGAATTGAAGGAGTTGTGGGAAGTTGGCATTGAGACCTTTGATGCATCATCTAAACAGAATTTTAAGTTGCATGCTTCTTTGTTATGGACCATCAATGACTTTCCAACCTATGGAAATTTATCTGGATGGAGTACAAAAGGAAAGTTGGCATGCCCATGTTGCAATAAAGACACCTCCTCAATTCGATTGGCTAATAGTAAGAAGCAATGCTTTATGGGTCATCGACG
>MU726739.1:41453-56234 GCA_026770625.1 Nicotiana glauca | reverse complement strand
AATAAGAAATGCATGAATCTGTAAAAGCTGTCTGATGCTTTTGTATTTGTCTATCAAAAGTCTAAGTTTATCAGGTCATGGCCTATGGCTGTATTTGGTGTTAACTCCATGTAAACTGATGTTCCTGGATTAGATCGCACGATCTCATTAATATAATTCCACAACATGCTAAATTGGTCGTTTAAGTTACCATCAATCAGAGAAATTGCCTTCTTTTTAGCTTTTCTTGCTTGACATAAAGACACGTCTACTCCCAACGCTCTACTGACTTCATCTCTGAATTTTGATGTCTTCCAATCTCCTTTTGATTTGATTCTGTCCATATATGTCTTTGCAATCCATATACTTGTCATTATATCTATGCTTAGGACTAGATGTATTGTTTCTCCTATGTCTTTCCCTTTTTAATAATCTCACAACTCAACTTATTATTAGAAGCTCAACTTATTATTTAAGTTTATTAAATTTCTTATATTTAATCTTAATGTTTCACAAATATAGGCGAGAAGCAACAGGAATGCGGCAAATCGAGCTAAGTTGAATATGCTTCATCATATTGGTAGAAAGCCTATTCGTGAGATCATTTATCAAAAGGTGTTATCATAAAATTTCTATTTTCCTAATGAAAAATACTTACGAGCTATTATTTGACATGTTTGCCTTTGATTTAAAGGGCGGAAAAGATGGCAACCCACCGGATTTGGCAACTATTTTCTTTGAGACCCGTAAGAAAGATAACAAGTTTGTTGAACCTGAAGCAATTGAAAAACATGTATGTTGGGTAAATTGAATATGTAAATTACTTGAAATTGTGGTGGATTCAGATTGTAAATGTGTTTTATATATTTTGTAGGCTCAAATCGAAGAAATAGTTCAAGCTGATCCATCTCTACCTACCATAGAGATTGTAGAAAAATGTTGTGGACCTCAAACTCGTAGCCATGTGTTTGGATTTGGGGGTGGAGTGAAGGCGAAAGAATTGAAAGGTGGAACTTCTTCAAAGGTCGAATTATTGTCCGCGCTACGTTCAACTCGAGAAGAAAACAAATCTTTGAATGAGGAAAACAAATCTTTGAATGAGCGCTTGTCTATTTTAGAAGATGAGATGAAAGAAATGAGGAAAATGAGAGAGTACTTCGCTGCTCAACAATCACATGTCCCGCTTGCGACGACATCGCCTATTTCAACTGAATGACCGTTGTTTTTGTCTGCTGACCAAGTTAGTCACTATATACCCAACTTTTAAATTTTTATTCAAGATTTGTGTATAGTCATTCTTGGCTGATAAACTCATAATTTGGTAATTTATTCCTTCTGATTTTTGGAACTCAAGATTTCTGGGTTAAGCGTTAAATAGATCATGAGCTGGAACATCTCTGAAGTTCGCTGTGTGCCATTTTTTTAAGTCAAAGGGCAGTAAATTTGTCACTTTAGTTTGTTATTCTAGCTGGTTGCTCTTTCTGTATGAGTCTGAGCGCTCTATCTCTTTTTGCATTATTAAAGTTAAAAGCATTCATGTGTCTGGTGTCTTTTTCTTTTCTGTCACTATGAATTGTGGATGTAGTCATTAAGACGTCAGGCTTACAGATTATTAAATCTGGTACTGGATTCTAGTTGTGTCTCTCTCATGTCCATATCTTATAGGTTGTTGGGGATCGTAACGGTGCTGTGTTTGGTGGCCTAGTTGATGCACCTTTAAGGGCAACTATATCAGCCAAACTAGTTGATAAAAATCGAAATAACTGGGACAATAGCTTTCCTAACAGTAGCAGATTCTAAAGCATTACAAGCAAATATCCATGTTGCATTCAATGGAACAGTTGGTTCACATTTGAATAAAATATATCACTTTCATCAATAATTAGGATAAAATGAACCTCACCAATTATGGCATTTTAACATTTTGTCTTTCTCCGTAGGAAAATTATGCTAGAAAGTAAATTTTTGATTCTCAGTTACAACATTAGATGTCTGCCAAATACAACAATTTCCTAAGTTAGAATCTTTGAAGTTTGAAATGACTGTAATGATGAAACAGTAGTATTTTGTCATTGACTGAATTTTCACGACCTGAAAGCCTGAATTGAACTGAACTTCCCAGGCTCTTGGTCAAGCTAGAAATTAGCCTAGTGATGTTGCCTATTCGTATTGGAATCTTGAATGATAAATCTCGAATTGTCGAACTGGAATTTATCAAACCAGAGTAAGATTAACCATTACAAAGCTTTTCTAATTAATTTTTCTTATATTCGTGTAACCTTGTTGATGTCGCTGGATAACACCTCGTGAATTTAGACTACTTTTGGGGTAAGCGATTTAACTATTGCTCATTTTAAATTATAGATGTTATTTTACCAATAGTTATTTATCATTTTTTTTAATCTTTTGTACTTACAGGTTTTGAAGATTGAAGTTACAAGTCAAGATGCAAGCTTAGAAGATGCAAAAGCTCATTATTATTTTGCTAAAAATATTATGCAAAACTTGATATCATAGTCTAGCTTAGGATGATAGCTAAGTTTTGTTGTTGAGGTGTTGAGAAAAGATATAAAGTAACATCATCGTGGGATTTGAACTTGATATCTTATCTTTTTATATCTAGATTTTTCGATAACAATGTGATATTTATTGATAAAAAACACTTTTTGTGCATTGAGCTTTTAGGACTACTCATGGTTATTAATAGACCATGAATATTTTTTTCTAAATTACAAAATTATTTTAAATAGGGACGTCGTCTCTAAAAATAATCTAGGACCAGTTAAAGGTTGGTCGCGAAAATGGTTTAACGACCAGATATTTTTTTGGTCTCTAATAGATAATTTAGGACCAGTTGGTGTTGGTCGCTAAAAAGATTTAACGAAGGGAATATATATATTTTTCATCGTTTATTAGGGACGACAAATGTAGTCTCTAAATGTTATTCACGTCCAAGTTTTCTGTCCGTCCCTAAAAGGCAATTTAGGACCAGATACAGTTGGCCGCTAAAATGATTTCACGACGGGAATAAATATTTTTTCGTCGCTTACTAAAGACGAGAAATCTGGTTGCTAAAAGTATTTCAAGACCATTTTTTTTGCCCGTCTCTAAAGAGATTTAACGACCAGATATTAGACCCGTCCTTATTGACATTTTGTGACGGAGGCTATTACGACGGGTTGCGACCAGCCCTTTCCCGTCGTTATTTACCCTTTTAGGACCAGATTTTTACTTTTAGGGACAAGATTTCCCTTTCTTAAAGGCCATTTTTCTTGTAGTGAAACATGAAGCTCAACCCCGAGAAATGCACTTTCAGAGTCAGCTCGGGCAAGTTCTTGGGCTTCATGGTATCAAACAGAGGTATCGATTTCAACCCCAATAAAATCAAATCCATCGAGGAAATAATCATGGTAAATAATGTCAAAGTCATACAACGGCTAACCGGACAGATAGCCGCCCTAGGTTGATTTAGCTCGAAGTCATCAAATTGGATCCATTACTTCTTTTCCCTACTCAAAAAGAAGAACAACTTCCTATGGACCCCGGAGTGCCAGAAAGCCTTGGAAGAATTAAAATGATATCTCTCGAGCCCACACCTACTCCATACTCCAAAGGAGGATGAAACACTCTACTTGTATATGTCCGTGTCCGAGGTAGCGGTAAGTGGCGTGTTGGTTCAAGAAGAGCAAGGTACGCAATTTCCTATCTATTTTGTGATTTGGACCCTACGAGATACTGAAACCAGGGACCCACATTTGGAATTAGCTAAGCATATCTAGGAAATTAAAACCATATTTTCAATGCCATCATAACTACATGTTTGCTTCGAAATATCTTGCATAAGCCAGAATTATTGGGCAGATTTGCCAAATGGGCCATCGAACTTGGAGGATATGATATCGAATACCAGCCTCGAACGGATATCAATTCT
This sequence comes from Nicotiana glauca, assembly GCA_026770625.1. Lineage (NCBI taxonomy): Eukaryota > Viridiplantae > Streptophyta > Magnoliopsida > Solanales > Solanaceae > Nicotiana > Nicotiana glauca. The sequence goes on along the minus strand of MU726739.1, from coordinate 52,324 downwards.
TAAATTTTGGCAGACTTCGTGACCGACTTCGTGCCTTCCCTCGTACCTGAAGTAAAGAAGGAACTCTTGCTACAAACAGGTACGTTATCGAGGGCTTGGACCCTCTTCACAGGTGGTGCCTCAAATGTGAAGGGATCCAGGCTCGGCATCATTTTAAAACCGCCTACGGGCAGTGTTATTAGACAATCAATCAAAACTTCTAAATTGACTAACAATGAGGCTGAGTATGAAGCCATGATTGCAGGTCTTGAACTAGCCAAGGGCCTTGGGGCAGAGGTCATCGAGGCAAAGTGTGATTCCCTTTTGGTAGTAAATCATGTAAACAGAAGCTTCGAGGTTCGAGATGATCGAATCCAAAGGTACTTGGACAAACTTCAAATGACATTGCACCAGTTCAAGAAATGGACACTGGAGCATGTACCTCGATAACAGAATAGTGAGGCCGACGCACTTGCAAATTTGGAGTCGTCGATCGAAGAAGATGATATTGTCCCGAGGGTTGTCGTCCAGCTATCAAAGTTGGTGATCAAGGAAGGCCCAGCAGAGATTAATTCAACAAGTTTAACGTGGAATTCGAGGAATAAGTACAACGATTACTTGAAGCATGGGAAGCTTCCCGCGGACCTGAAAGAGTTAAGAACACTTTGAGAAAAAGCAACTTGATTATCGCTCGATGAAAATGGAATGTTGTACAGAAGAAGCTTCGATGGACCACTAGCAGTATGCTTGGGACCCGGGGACACCGATTATGTACTACGGGAAATCCATTAGGGCACCTTTGGGAACTATTTTGGTGTAGAGTCTCTGGTTCGCAAGGTGATCAGAGCAGGATATTATTGGGAAAGCATGGAAAAGGATACCAAGGAGTTCGTTCGGAAGTGTGACAAATGCAGGGATTTGCACCAATAATCCACCAACCCAGTGAACAACTCCACTCGGTCTTATCCCGTGGCCATTCATGAAATGGGGGATGGACATTGTCGGCCCTGTACCAACAGCGCCAGGTAAAGCTAGATTTATTTTGTTTATGACAGACTACTTCTCAAAATGGGTTGAAGTGCAGGCCTTCGATAAGGTAAGAGAAAAATAAGTCATCAATTTCATATAGGACCACATCATATGTCGTTTTAGCATATCCACCGAAATAACATGTGACAATGGGAAACAGTTCATCGGCAGCAAAGTGACGAAATTCCTTTAGGACCATAAAATCAAAAGGATCCTATCAATACCTTATCACCCAAGTACAAATGGTCAGTCCGAGTCTAAAAACAAAACCATCATAAGAAACTTGAAGAAGAGGTTAGATGATGCAAAGGGGAAATGGAGAGAAGTGTTGCCGAAGTACTATAGGCATATTGGACAACATCGAAGTCAAGCACGGGGGAGACCCTGTTTTCTTTGGTATATGGTTCTGATGCTTTCATTCCACTCAATGTTAGGGAACCTAGTGCTAGGTTTCATCATGCCACTAAGACTCAAATCACGAAGCAATGAACACTTATCTCGAACTACTAGGTGATAAACATGAGGCTGCATTAATTCGAATATCCGCGCAAAAACAAAGGATCGAAAGTTAATACAAAAGAGGACGAACCTTCAATATTTCAGAGTCAGGGACTTAGTCTTGAGGAAAGTCTCACTTAACACTCGAGATCCAAATGAAGGGAAGCTAGTTCCCAATTGGGAAGGACCATACCATGTCGTCGGAGTCATAGGGAAAGGATCCTACAAAATGGGCACAATGGAAGGCGAGAAACTACCAAGCCATTGGAATATATCAATGCTCAAGTGATATAACTGTTGATGTATGCCCTTCCCTCCTTGTTTATTTCTATTTAAAACTAAATCCTGGCATGTGTTCGATTGGAAACATCGAGGCATCATTCAGCTTGAAGATCTTGGGATTGAAAGCATGCGCTGCACTCTTTTTCCCTTAGATCGGGTTTTATCCCAAATGGGTTTTACCGGCAAGGTTTTTAACGAGGAAACACATAAATAATACCTAAGGAACAGTCAATTAGTATTCAAGGCTTCTTTTCGATCAACCTCAAATACTGGGGGAATCACCCTCGGAGGTTACATTTTTGGGTAAGATATTCCACGCCTAAGAGGGCCTCATTAGGAGAACTTTATAATGGGCCAAACGGTCAAACAAACTGTGTCCGTATACAATAGTCAAGCTCCGACGACAAAACATGTACACGTGTAGCAACTATTTAAAGAAGCATTCTGGTTATATCAAAAATAATTTGTGTCTCATACGAGCACTACACTTACATTCCTATGGGAAGCGGCTCACGGGCCATACACCCCGAAATACCTAGGGACTGTCATTGACAGCCAATACATTTGATTCATCGAAAACTCGAATTCATAAGACCTCAAAGAGGCACCCCCTCGAAACAAAGGACAAGGCCAATTTACTCGGGGACTAACTTTTCGAACAAGTTTGGTAAGTTATAGGGAAACAAGTCCAAGTGACAAACCTGGAGGCTACGGCCTTACTAAAGACTATGGTCACAAAAAGGCTATGTCCAAAATATGTGATTCGAAGACATCTGATTTTCGCTGTAAAATTAAAGGCCTTCAAACATTGAAAAACTAGATAAGTTAGGCTACCCCCGATAAAAGCAAAATATAAGGGGCCTCGATAAATTCAGCCCTCAAAAAATCCAAGGGCTTCAATAAAAGCCCTTGAATAATCCAAAGGCTTCGATAACACCTGTCTTCGGAAAACCCTTCAGAGGTGTCCGATTATGTCTACCCAAACGAAATGCCTAATAAGGTTACAGTATGTCGAGCCTTCGAAAAATCCAACAGGTACAAAAACACATGCTAAGGCATAACTAAATTTTCACTAAGACTTTAAGACAAAATGAGGAAAAAATTATGTAGCCATTTTAGAGGCCAAAACGGCCCAATTTAAAGAGCCTAAGGGACAATTCTAAAAAAGCGCTTAAGGGTCGATATACAAGAGCGTTAGAGCCAGCTTAAAAATAATATACAAGGCTAGAGGCTTACTAGAGTCTGAGATCTCGTGCTCATTTAACTCAGGCCCAAAAGGCCCCATTACCCCGAGCTCGCATAAACGAATTTTAAGTTCGTCTTGGGGATCATCTAAAACCTTAACGGGTATGATCTTGGGAAATAAAGGCCTAAGGGCTTATTACGAGTCTAAACCGATATCCGAACTTAGCATTTGATTCGTCAGAATTTTCATAAATGGAGAAAAAATAGAAGCCAACACAAATCAAGGATTGAGCAAAAGCTACTTTATATTCATTTGAAAAATTTACAAAACATATTACAACGCCCACAAAGGGGCCCTTATACAAAAAGGAACCTAATCTATTTTCGGGGCCACGTCCCCAGGAGTGTCATCTTCGTCTTCGGGGGATTTATCTTCTGGAGCCTCTTCCCCTTCAGGAGAAACTTCCTCACTTTCCCTATCCCTAGAGCCACTCACTACGTCCTCATCATCGGAGGAGGCAAGAAACTTAGCACCGGTTTCCCACGCCTATTATTCGTCTATCTTCTCGGTAGGGTCGAACCCCCGAGCATGGATTTCCTCGAGAGTCTCCCTCGGGGCTCGGCACTTAGCCTATTTATTGCTCCATCTTTCCCGGTCGGAGGCCTCCCTCAACTCAGCTTGAACAGCCACGACTTCTCTCATATATATATCAATGGATTTATCAGCCGCAACCTTAGTCTTCTATGCTTCGGCTTTAGCTTGTGCAGCTTCAGTCCGAGCTTTAGCCAGTTCGGCCTCCAGCCCCTCAATTTCCTTGTCCTGAGCAAAGCCTTTCACTTCAGCACCTCAGAGTTGAGCTTCAGTCGAGGCCAGTTGGGCCTTAACAGTTTCCTTCTCGGCAGCTAGTCGATCCATGTTCCCCTTCCACTGATGACAATTACCCCGAACTCGATCCACATTGCCTCGGAGCTGCCCTATCATGTTCAGCTTTTGCTGCAACTGAGACATCAAAATATTAGCCTTCGAAGCAGGGCCAAGAATGGAGAACTTTGTTAAAATCAAAGTTACCTGCTCGGACTCGCTTTTTTTTAGCTTTGGCCAAAGCAGTTCGGAGGTCCTTAATCTCCTCCTCCTTCCGCTACAGAGGAGCATCAAAGCCTTCTCTTCACCCAAAAAATTTCTTGAGCTCGACCTCACATTGGCTTAGCTTTGCTCTGAACTTTGCAGCGGCCTATACGTGAAATAAAGACACTTCAGTCGAAAAAGAAGACAATGGGAGAAAAAGCTGCAATAGAAAGGGCATGTCCTTACCCAGATAAGGAGATGTTGGGCCTCGTCAAAAAGGGAGGATACATCATTAAAGTTGTTGATATCCTCGATCCCAGCATATCAACCCCGAAAAAGATCATCTTCGATAACCTTATTTGGATCGGGCTTGGGCATAGCGTTGGATTCTTCGATTGCCCCCTCAGAATAAGTTGGCGACGAAAGGGAGTGACCCGTTGTCGCGGCCCCGAGCTCCTCACTGAGCATTCTTATTAGCATTGGGGGACTCAACATTTACCCCCTCCGATAAAGTTATTGAAGATGTAGGGACAATCTCAACCTCTGTGGACATAGGTGCCTTGCCCGTTTCTTCCCTCCGGGCACCCTCACCACGGGATAGGTTTTCTAGTTCACAAGGCTCGGTGGCATCGACTAGCTTCCTAGTCCGAGTCACCAGTACCGTCTCTTCATCATCATTTTCCTCACCATCCGGGGAGTCATAGGCTGAGTCTGTGCCTGTTTGAGCAAACCTTTTCCGCAGCCTTCGAGTGGAGGTTTTCTTGTCTTGGGGGTCTTCGCGTATCGAGACCCTTTTTATTTTTATTTTCCTTATCGAGCTTTGGATTTGAAGGCTTGGTGTTTTCCCCAGGCAGGGCCGGCCTCATCTCGAAGGCATCTCCAAGACCTGAATAGGCAAGCGCGAGTAAATAAAAAGGCCGCCAAATGTATGAAAAATGTTGAAAGAAAAATGTTGAAACTATAGAAAGTCACTTACCGTGGTTCTTGGCCTCCCACTGGCCCTTCGCTAACTCTCACCACCTACGCTCGTCGCACGAAGAAGTGGCAGTTAATTTTTTGACCCAATCCTCGAGGTCGGGAACCTCTAAGGGCGCCCAAGCATTAGCTGCCAAAGGAAAGATAAGAGCATTAAGGAATATGAAATAACATGAATAGCTACAAAAAATACATACTCCACTTACGGTTAAAGTTCCACCTCTCCTAGAACGGCATTTTTTCCTCAGGGATGATGTCCGAAGTCCTTACTTTAACAAATCGACATATCCAACCCCGATTTTTAGTTCGTTGGTGTTGGAGAAGAAGGATTTAGTCGTTCGGCGCTGCATCTTGATGAGCCCTCAAAATAACTGGGGCCGATACAACCGAATAACATGGCTAAGGGTGAATTCCAAACACTCGGCCTTTTCAGAGAAATATCGCAGCATGATCACGATGCTTCAGAACAAAGGGTGGATTTGATTGAGGGTGACTTTGTATGTCTTGCAAAAGCTGATCACCGCCGGATCGAGGGGGCCCAGTGGCAAGGGGTAATTGTAAACACTCAAAAAACCCTCCTTATGGGTAGTTATGCTTCCGTCAAGCCTCGGGATCTGGACCTCGACTTCGTCTCCCCGCCGATAATCCTTCTTTACTTCCTTGGTAAGCAGCTTTGTTATCAGGATAATGTATTGGGATACGTGATCCCATCGTCCCTCGACATAGGGAGGATTCTCGGTACCAAAGTCTTTCTTGATAATGCAATCACCAGTGGTGATTTTTTGAAGTGTTGGCGGCACCACTGGTTTGGCTAGCTGGGAGGTAGAGGAAGATGATGTTTTATCTTTTTTAGGGACCGTCTTGGAAGTTTTGGCCATGGTTGTAAGCTAAGGAATGCAGGTACATAGGGATGTACTATTTCCAGCAAGAGCTTGGTATTTTTTCGGCATTTAAAGAAGCGAAGGAAGTGAGTGATTGAATAAAGAGATGAAGATTAGAAAAGATTGAAGAAAGGGTAAAGTTATTTACTAAGGGAAAACGCCTCATATTTATAGAGAGGCGGCGACGATTCGGTGGCATTAATGTCTTACCAGTATTGGCATGCATTCAATATTTTTGTGGATGTGGGCCAATAGTATGTTTCGGTCACTTCGAACGTTGGCATTACGAGGATGACATCATCACTAGAGGTTCGGCAAAGTGGAGGTTCAAATCATTTCATATCATTTCATTCTATGAAATGCGGGGACTTTCAAATTGGAGGATCATGCTTTTGAAGCTTAAATTGGGCTATGGGTCTGATCCGGGAGACTCGAAGTGGAGGTCATATCCGTCTAAGGGACACATACCTCAAGGAAGCTGATCGAAGGCCTCACATGGCCAACATCAAGGGAAGCACAATCTCTAAGTCAATCAAGAAGGAGCGAGAATTTCTCAAGGACACGTGGACCAATATATAAATTAAAGGATAAGATTGATACGAAATAGTACAGGTCTGTACTAGCATTTTATACACATGTGCCAACAGAATTCTTTACTACAGTTAGGAATGTACTATATTGGGGTTTTCTCCCCTATATAAAGGGGACCCCAATTATTTTTTAAGCATATCTCACAATATTCACCGCAATAGAACATTCAGCTCTGCATGTCTTCCTTAACGTGCTCAACAATTATTCTTCAACTTTATTGTCTTTACTTTATTGTTCATACTTTATAGTTCTTAGCTGACCTCGAGGTCCCTATTGCTCCAACAACACTAATTTGGTTAACCTTTTCTTCTTACTTAAGCTTAATATTATTGTATAATCACTAGTATTAGAATATATCACATATCTTCAAAATCACAAATTATCTTTAATTGTTAATTATATTTTTCGAAGTAAACAAGGAATCCTATAAGTATAATTACTTTTGGGTTGTCTAATTCATATAAAATTGAACAAGTAAGTATCTTTAGTCATGCAATCCTATTACTATTAGGATATACTTCTTAAAAAATCATATTACCAATTTAATTTGAAAATATATTATAATGTCCTATTAGTAATTTAATTTGATTATATTGTCCAAATCCATTTAGAAAAATGAGAGCCTAAATTATTATAAAAGCATAAATTCAATATTAATATATAAAAATATCCCTGAAATATTAAACAGAAGAACTCATACGGAAGAGACATAACTGCAATAACCTATTTTTTGGACTACAATACCTTCTATTCTAATTTTTAATATTTAGAACTAATAAAATCTTGTCTAACACTATTTTTCTAAAAATATGTAGGAAGCTTTAATCAATTTCACAAGAATCCTTCGTATCGAAAATATATTACCACTACATAATATCCGTTACAGACAAAAAAATAAAAGTAATATCAAATGGAATCCATAAAGAGTTGAAACTGAGAAAAAATACCCCCATTATAATATATTTTTATATTATATTTAAACTATTTTTCTACTCAAATAATATTTTCTTAATCAAGTTTTTATGTAATATTGAAAATACCCAATTATTAAAAAACAACTAAGAAAACATTTAAGAATATAAATGTGTGAGAAAAAGACTAAAATGGCTGGTAAAAGTCAATACCACTAATGATTCTACAAACATAAAGATGTAAAAGTGAAATGTCATATCAATCTTTTACTCTTTGAAAATAAAATTTATGACGGATAAAATTATAATTAGAATTAAATACTAAAAATAAGAGATGAACTAATGTTAAACTGAACATACAATAAATTAATTTTTATGTTAAAACCAAATAATTAAATATTTTAATAATTATTTAGCAATAGAATCCAATTCAATTATTTTTCAAATTCATCATATGAGTAAAATTCTTATTCAAGTTAAAAAAAATCTGAGGGTACATAAATCTATTCCATAAAAATAGCGTTAGAACTGTAACAACTCGGACGTTCGTTTTGAGAGTATTTTCCCTGATTCGCTATTTTCTGCTTCCTCTGTTTCATTTTATGCGTATGAGACTTGCCGAGAAGTTTTATTTTTGGTTTCGTAATGAATTGGGACACTTAGTCACTAAAATGAAAGCTTAAGTTCTAGGAATATGACCGTAGTTGGAATTGTGTAAATACGACTCCGGAATGGAATTCAGTATGTTCCATTAGCTTTGTTGGGTGATTTTAGACTTAGGAGCGTGTCTGGATTATAATTTGAAGGTCCGTAATCGAATTAGCCTATAAATGGCGAAAGTAGGATTTTTAGGGAAGTTTGACCTAGAGTAGAGTTTTTGATATCGGGGTTCGATTCGAATTTTTAAAGTCAAAGTTGGTCCATAATGTCAATTATAACTTTTGTGCAAAATTTGTGGTCAATCAGACGTGATTTGATAGGTTTCGGCGACGGTTGTAGAAGTTTGAAGTTTTTAAGTTCATTAAGCTTGAAGTGTGGTGCGATTCGTGTTTTTGACGGTTTCAGTAGGTTCTTATGATAATTTCGGACTTGGGCGTATGTTCGGATTAGGTTTTGGATGACCCGGGGGCATTTCGACGCATAATAACATTTATGCCGCATTTGAGATCCCAACAGAAGTCGCATTTGCGACCCTAGCATCTGAAGCCAGGCTTCACATTTGTGAGGGCTTTGTCGCTTTTGCGACCCTCGCATTTGCGAACCTGGTATCGCAAATGCGACATCAAAGGGTTGTGTCCAACTCTTTTAATGCGGGACTTAGGCCATTGATTTCATTTCACTTCATCTCTTAGGTGATTTTTGGAGCTTTTTGGATGAGGGTTTTCACCTAGCACTTTGAGGTACGTACTTTCTACACAACATGAGTTAAATACATAGATTCTGGATAGATTAAACTGTAAAAATTAGTGAAAATTAAGGGTTTAGACAAAAACCTAGGTTTTTGGTAAAAATGAGATTTGAGCACGAAATTGGTTATGGAACTTAGTAAAAATTAAATATTTATGTTCCTAAGGCTATGGTAACAACTTTCTTCAAAAATTTCAGTAATCCGGGCGCGGGGCTGAATTTTAAGAATCATGCAATTTGGGGTGGGTAATCACTTTAATAGTGGAGATATGAAATTTTGAGCATAAATTGATTAGTTTATGTAATGTTTGCCTAGTTTCGAGTCGTTTGGCATCGAATTTGGAGGTTTGAGCGCATTCTTAAATTGGGAAGTAGGCTTTGAGACGAGTTAAGTCTCCTTTCTAACCTTGTAAGAGGTAATTTACTCCATAGGTGAATTAAATTAATGTTTGTGGGTGCTACTTAAGTATGGGGTAATGAGAGTCCGTACTTAGCTACTGTTATGCTATTGTCCATATAGTTTAAGACCCGTATCATGCTATATTTGAAATATTTGCATCCTTACTTGCTTATCTATTCACTTAAGTCATGTTAGAAATTGATAAAAGGAATTGTGTAAGGTTGATTTCACTTACTTGAAAGTTTGTATGAGATACTTCACTATAAATGAGAAATTTGTGTTTCCTTAAAAATAATTGTTATTTGTGGATCGGTCCCAGCACCTCGGCAGTAAAATAGATGCATCAATGGTTCGCGTTGTTCGACCTTCTGGCAGTGCACAATTTAAATATTATGTCAGATCGGTCCGTGCGACCTCGGCATAATTTGTGCATGATAATTATTTGGAACTCTCCATGATTTATACTGCTTAAATGCCTTGAAATCTATGTTGCTAAATGATATGACTGAAGTTGAAATCATAATTGTGAAAGAAGAACTTATCACTTTCTATTATTGAGCTTTCAGTATTATTCATAATATCTATGGTTAGCATAACTCTTTAATTATATTTTCGGTAGCCCATAGTAAGTGCTTAAGTCAACCCCTCTTCACTACTTCTTCGAGGTTAGACTGGATACTTATTGGGTATATGTTATTTATGTACACATACTACACATCTATACTTAATTGTACAGGATCTCAGGCAAGTGCATCTAGTTACCTGTCTGGCGTGTAGTTGATCCCTACTTCGAGACTTCACGGTGAGCTGCCTTCCAAGCTGTTCTCTAGGAGTTGGAGTCTTTCCTATGTTTTTCTTTTCTATCTATTTCCTCTTAGACATTAGGCTAGCAGTATTCTTTTTTTGTATGTTCTACTAGATCACCCAAAACTTGTGACACCGGGTCTTGGCACACTCACTAATAGACTTATTGTAACGATCCGGCCGGTCGTTTTTGGAATTTATACCCCGATCCCCCATTAACTGCTTTCCCTAAGTTCATTTCTGCTATTTTGGTTTGTCGGGATGTTCGGTATTAGGATTCGGAGTGTTTTGGGATACTTAGTCCCCAAAAATTAGAGTTTAAGCGTTGAAAAATGCTCAGTATTCGGAACAGTGTGAAGACAACCTTGGAATGGAAATCTAATGGTTCCATTAGCTCCGTTAGGTAATTTCGGGGTTGGGAGCGTGTTCAGAACGTTATTTGTAGGTCCGTAGCTCTTATAGGCTTGAAATGCCGAAGTTTGAATTTTTGAAGTTTCCGGTCCGATAGTGAGTTTTTGATCCGAGGGTCGGATTTGAATTCCAGAAGTTTCTGTAGCTCCGTCATGTCATTTGGGATGTGTGCGCAAAATTTCAGGTCATTCGGACGAGGTCTGGATAGGTTTTTGATCGAAAGTGTGTTTGGTTAGAATTTGAAGTTCCTAGGCTTGAATCTTGGATTAAATCGAGTTTTCGGCGTTGTTTTGGGTGGTTTAAGGATAGGTACAAGTTCGAATATGGCATTAGGTGGTATTGGTGTTTTTGGTTTGGATCCCGGGTGTCCCGGGATGATTTCGGATGCTCAACGGGTTAATTTTTGGAAGTTAGAAGCAAAATTGCAGCAGGCTTATGTTGTTTTCGCTTCT
>MU726739.1:18170-33803 GCA_026770625.1 Nicotiana glauca | reverse complement strand
ATATAGTTGACTACATGTCTAGATGCCTCAACTGCCAGCAGGTGAAGTATGAGCACCAGCGTCCGGGTGGTTTGCTACAGCAGATTGAAATCCTAGAGTGGAAATGGGAGCGTATCACCATGGACTTCGTGTCTGGGCTCCCACGGACCGTGAGGAAGTTTGATTCTATTTGGGTCATTGTGGACCGGCTGACCAAGTCCACTCATTTCATACCTGTGTGTACCACTTATTCATCGGAGGGGTTGGCGGAGATCTATATCAGGGAGATCGTCCGATTGCATGGTATCCTAGTTTCTATCATCTCAGACAAAGGCACTCAGTTTACATTGTGGTTCTGGAGAGCCGTGCAGCAAGAGTTAGGCACTCGAGTGGAGTTGAGCACGGCATTCCACCCCCAGACGGACGGACAGTCCGAGCGCACTATTCAGATTTTGAAGGATATGCTCCGTACGTGTGTGATTGAGTTTGGAGGGTCATGGGACCATTTCCTGCCACTGGCGGAGTTTGCTTATAACAACAGCTATTAGTCCAGCATTCAGATGGCACCATATGAGGCCTTATATGGTAGGATATATAGATCTCCAGTGGGTTGGTTCGAGCCGGGTGTGGCCAGGTTATTGGGTACAGAGATGGTTCAGGATGCAATGGAGAAGGTTCAAGTAATTCAGGACAGACTCCGTGCGGCCCAGTCCAGACAAAAGAGTTATGCGGACAAGAAGGTTCGTGATGTGGCATATATGGTTGGTGAGCGGGTTTTGCTTCGGGTCTCGCCTATGAAGGGCGTCATGAGGTTTGGAAAGAAACGGAAGTTGAGTTCGAGATTTATTGGGCCTTTTGAGATATTGAGGCGAGTTGGAGAGGTTGCTTATGAGCTTGCCTTACCTCCAGCCTAGCCGGAGTTCATCCGGTATTTCATGTTTCGATGCTCCGGAGTTATCATGGTGACCCGTCGCACGTGTTGGATTTCAGTTCAGTCCAGCTGGACAAAGATCTATCTTATGTTGAGGAACCAGTGGCCATTTTGGATAGACAGATCAGAAAGTTGAGGTCAAAGAACATCGCTTCAGTGAAGGTCCAGTGGAGGAGTCAGCCGGACGAGGAGGCGACTTGGGAGACCGAGCGGGANGATGTAACGACCCGGCCGGTCATTTTTGGAATTTACGCCCCGATCCCCCATTAACTGCTTTCCCTAAGTTCATTTTTTCTATTTTGCTTTGTCGGGACGTTCGGTATTAGGATTCGGAGTGTTTTGGGACACTTAGTCCCTAAATGAGAGTTTAAGAGTTAAAAAATGCTCCGTATTCGGAACAGTGTGAAGACGACCTCGGAATGGAAATCCGATGGTTCCGTTAGCTCCTTTAGGTGATTTCGGGGTTGGGAGCGTGTTCGGAATGTTATTTGGAGGTCTGTAGCTCTTTTCGGCTTGAAATGCCGAAGTTTGAATTTTTGAAGTTTCCGGTCCGATAGTGAGTTTTTGATCCGATGGTCGGATTTGAATTCCGGAAGTTGTTGTAGCTCCGTCATGTCATTTGGGATGTGTGCGCAAAATTTCAGGTCATTCGGATGAGGTCTAGATAGGTTTTTGATCGAAAGTGTGTTTGGTTAGAATTTGAAGTTCCTAGGCTTGAATCTTGGCTTAAATCGGGTTTTCGGCGTTGTTTTGGGTGGTTTAAGGATTGGTACAAGTTCCAATATGGTATTAGGTGGTATTGGTGTTTTTGGTTTGGATCCCGGGTGTCCCGGGATGATTTCGGATGCTCAACGGGTTAATTTTTGGAAGTTAGAAGGAAAATTGCAGCAGGCTTCTGTTGTTTTCGCTTCTGCGGCTTGGGAACCGCAGAAGCGGCCTTTGCGCCACAGAAGCGATAAAGCTGCTCCTCCTCTGAGACCACAGAAGCGGTCTGTTATCCGCATAAGCGGCGCCACAGAAGCAGCTTTGAAGCCGCATAAGCGGAGTCGCGGAAGCGACCTGGGCACCGCAGAAGCGGAAGCTGGGCTTCCTTCCAATTTTCGCAAAAGCGGAATATTTTCGCAAAAGCAGAGCTGCAGAAGCGGCTTGTTAATCGTAGAAGCGATTTTGAGACTTCCCCTCATAGACCGCAGAAGCAGTCATTGTTCCGCAGAAGCGGGACCGTAGAAGCGGTCCCTTGTCCGCAGAAGCGGAAACGCCTGGGCAGAAATAGGAAATATCGAGGGTTTAATTCCATAAGTGTGAAAATCAATTTTGAGCTCGGGAAAGGGCGATTTTTCGAGGAATTTTCAGAGTCAACGATTGGGTAACGATTCCTTACTCCCTTATGATTTATACTCACTAATCTAACCTCAAATTCAACCTTAATTTCGGATTTTTGAATGAAAAATGGGGTAAAGTTCTTACACTTAATTGTGAGGATTTGAGGGGGCATTTGACCTCTGATTTGGGAGATTTTTATATGGTTAGACTCATGAGAGTACGAGGTTTCTGAAAACATAAAAATTATTCGATTCCGAGATGATGGCTGGAGGGGCATTTTGGTTATTTTACCTATTTTTGCGCCCTAGTTTTGATTTTATTAGTGGAATCAGTTAATTGCAATATTATTTACAATATGTAATTGTATTGAATAGATTTGGGCCACTCGGAGTAGGATAATCATGGCAAGGGCATCGTTCCCTAGTTGATTTCGCACCGGTTTGAGGTAAGTGGCTTGCCTAACCTTGTGTGGGGGACTTCGTCCCTTAGGATGTGATAATTGGTAATTGAATGCCTTGTACGTGAGGTTATGAGCGCGTACTTGAGCAAATTGTTGAAAACCCAAATTTTTACCTAATTACTTGATTTGGATTCTCTTTCATATTTGCCTTACTTTACTTGTTTTTATAGCCTATGCTAGCATAGAAGAGCATGTTTAATTTATCCAAGCTGCCTATTTGTTTGAATTTCCTTAACTGTGATTACGTGGAGCATGTTAGGACAGTATTCCTTGATACCTTGTATTGTTGTACTTAAATTTCTGAATATTTCTCTGATGTTGGTTGCGCATTTACATTGGGACTACGGATGCGGGATTCCGGGAGTTCCCCCTTGTTTGTTTATTTTGGGACTACGGGTTTGATTCCCGGGAGATCCCCCTGCACTTTTATTTTGGGACTACGGGACGGTATCCCGGGAGATCCCCCTGCACACTGATGATTGGATTACAGGACGGTATCCTGGGAGATTCTTTGACATTGATATGAGATTGGACTACGGGACGGTATCCCGGGAAGTTCCATTGGACAGTTGAGGAAAGGGCTACAGGACGGTATCCTGGAAGACCCTCGTCGGTATTCTTGTAACTTTGCTGTATTTACTCTCTGTTTCTGTTTTGTCTGGCAGTACTATATTTTGTTGATCTGTCTTATCAGACCGCTGTGTTTATTAGTTTTCATCAGACTTCGATATTGTTAATCTCTTACTACTTTATTGTTTTCTATCTCAGTAGGGCCCTAACCTTTCCTCGTCACTACCCAACCGAGGTTAGGCTTGGCACTTACTGAGTACCGTTGCGGTGTACTCACGCCTCTTCTGCGCATGTTTTTCATGTGCAGATCTAGGTGCTTCTAAGCAGGCGTACCATCAGTAGCTGTCAGGGAGCGTATTGGGGACTTGAGGTATACATCTGCTATGTCCGCAGATCCAAAAAGTCTCCTTCTCATTTTGCCCATAGTTATTAGATGTTATTTCGATCCTTCTTTATATTAGACTATTCTGGTGATTAGAGCAGTGTAAGATTTCTTATAGCCTGTGTTGTCCGTGGGTTTCCAGGTCTTGGAGGTTACTTCAGTATCTGGTATTAAAGTGTATGTGCCAGGCGGCAACTGTATACATTACTCATGTTATTTAATTTTGATTATAAATTTCGCAATTGTTATACTTCCGCAATGTGTTAAGCTTACCTGGTCGTGAAGACTAGGTGTCGTCATGATTTGTTCACAATTGGTGAACTAGGGTCGTGACACTTATCATTTTGGGTTTGCTTACATGATTCTGATTAGTACTTATTGTTTCCACTTATTATGTTACACCCGCAAATTTCTAAATCTTTTTAACAAATAAGGAAATGTTACTGCTTAACAATTTATTTAACGGGAAACCATTAGTCGGTTGGTGTTAGCTTCCTGACAACGGTATTGGGCGCCATCATGACCTATAATGGAATTGGGTGTTCATATTTTGTGACTTTTACCTGATTTCGAGATGTGGGCCCTGGGTCAATTTTTTGGGCGAATTTCGAATTTTTTGCTGAAGTCTTGATTTCGTTAATTAGCTTAGTTTCTTATAGTTGTATTTTTGGTATGTAATTGCTCATTGATAGATTTGGGTCGTTCGGAGTCAGAGAGTAGAGAAAAAGGAATTCTTATTGGCTGATTTAGCTTGGCTTAAGGTAAGTGGCTCACCTAACCTTATGGGGGGAAATTCCCTTAGGAATTGGTACTGTTGTGATAATTTTGTGATAGTTGAGTGTCAAGTACGCGAGGTGACGAGTGCGTACACGAGGTAATTGTTGTAAATCTGGTTTTTATTGAACAGTAACTTGTTATGTCTTAACGAGTTATTCCAACATTTGTCGTTATCCTGTTTAGCCTAATATTGCATGTCTACGTGTCTTAAATGCTTATTCGAAATATGTGTTGCATGCTTAGGTTAATTCCTATTTCCTTGACATGTATTTAGTCTTAAACTGTAGGATTTCTTGTTGTTAATTGTTGTTTCCATCGATTCAAGCTGTGTGTTTACTTTTGGGACTGCGAGGTGGCACCTTGGGAGATCCCCTATTAAATATTTACTTTTGGACAATGAGGGGGGTACCTCGGGAGGTCCCCGTTTCATATTTACTTTTGGGACTACGAGGCAGTACCTCGGGATATCCCCCGCTGCATATTCATTTTTGGGATTATGATTTGATACCTCGGGAGATCCCCTATTGGATATTTATTTTTGGGACTACGAGGCGGTACCTCTAGAGTGCCCCTGTTGTTTATCCCTATGTGTTGTGTTGTTACCTTTATGAAGTTCCTTTTTGTTAAATTTTTGGCCTTTTATTATATTGTTATATCTTCTGTCTTAAATTATTGTATTACAATAGAGCCCTAACCTGACCTCGCCACTACTCTACCGAGGTTAGGCTTGGCACTTACTGGGTACCGTTATGGTGTACTCATGCTACTCTTCTGCACATGTTTTGTGTGCAGATCCAGGTACCTCCTACCGGCCTCGTTATTAGTTGAGATTACTTGTTGCTGCTTCAAAAACTTCAAGGTATATTTGTTAGCGTCTGCAGACATTAGATTCCCCATCTATCCATTTTATGTTGTTCCTCCTTTATATTTTCCTAGTTATTGATGTATAGAGACAGTTAGAAAAAATTCTTAGAGCTTGTGAGTTATGACTATAGGGTATTTGGGGAGATGTTTATACTCAGAGTTGTTGTTTACTTGTACATGCCGAGCAGAGGCTAGTATTTGCCCTACGAGCGAACTGAAGGTCGTAGCAGAAGCTTCCGCACAGCAGATAGGTTCACTATTGACAGAAGGACCGATCGCGGTCGGAACATCTGATCACTACAAGATAGAGAAATGTCAGGGTCGTCGGATCCTTCTTACCCCAAGTTATTGGAATACAACTTCAGCGTCAGTATAGCAGAATTGGTGCCATCCATGAGAAACATCAAAAAGGCACGATTCCCGAGAATAATGAGATCTGATCGCGGCCAGAGGGATCCCAAAATATGGTATGAATACCATGGGACGAATGGCCACCGGACAGGGGACTGCCGACACCTTCGGGAAGAAATGGCAAAACTATTGAAGAATTGTCACCTGAGAGTGTCGATGTCCCATTTTTCTCACGAAATCGGGTTTATGACATTTGGGCGGACAACTCGTTTCCTTTTGGGAATTGGGTTTGAATTGGAGAATAGCCACCTAATGACTAAGTGCATTAGGACACTAAGAAGAATTTTGATTTAGAAAACCATAGATTGGGTAAGGGCTTGAAATTATCTCGAGGGGAAGGTGTTAGGCACCCCTCAAGATCCACTAGTGTGGTTCCCGGTCATGATATAATTGTGACTTTAACTGCAAACAACAAGTAAACAAGCAAGAATTACAAATACGGGGTGGTTTTCACATAATGGTTGCTAGCAATTGAAGTAAAAGAAGTTGAAGAAGCTGAAGTTTAGGAAGAAAGTAGTTTTGAAGTTCTGAAAATAAACAAGTAAAGGGAAGGGTTTTCACATAATTGCTGCAAGCAATTGAGTAAAAGAAGTTAAAGAAGCTGAAAAATGAGCAGTTTTTAAAATTCTGAAAATAAACAAGTAAGGGGAAGGGGTCCTAGGTTTATAAATAATATGGATCACCCCACACAACACCCGGTAACCGTTTATACACGTGGTGTTATCGCGTGGTCATCATATCCATATTTACCCTTTCCCACCCCGTTAAGGTATTAAATGTGGAATGCTCTCATTTTCCTATTGCATGCTACTACCCGTCCCAATCCTATCAGCCCGGAGATATTGGGGACTACTAATCCTAAAGGGAAGGGATGTGAGGTTTTATAGTCTCAAAGGAAAAAATTCTAAGGTGACAATCAAAACACATACGTAACAAATATGGAGAAACACATAACAACTAAAGGCTAACAGCCCTCCTCAACTTAAAGACGGATCGTTTAGCATGTCTTTACACGTACTTATTAGGGTATTAATTAAACTTAAAGGAAACGGGAGGCAGACAGATTTATTACATATTTTAGATAAGAAACCCGAATCAGACTTGCCTACTGGTTGGAATTTAACAAAGTCTGATTCCATTAACTAATTCACCTTATGGCTTGTCTAGGTGAAACCTATAGGCATGATATCTAGCAATGCAGGAGTGTACTAATTTTTAAAGAAGAAGACTTGTTGGTTACAAAAAACATAAGTTCTGTAAATATTAAGCAATGTTATTTACTGATTTTATACTTATAGGCAAAATAGACGATTCAGATTTAGTTGATAGCTCCTATAGGCATGCTTTCTAGGTGCTAAATGATTTAAAATGTTTACAGTCAAAATAAAAGTACAGAAGTCCTATAGGCATGGTGTCTAGAATGTTGTTTATTGTTCAAACCTATAAATATGTTTGCCTAGTGATAGATGCATATGCAGAATTCAGGAAGTCTTATACCCATGTTATCTATGTGATATGCAGAAATATGGAAACCTGCAGCCATGGTTTCTATATGAAATGCAGAAAGCTATAGACATGGTTTTTATAAATGCAGAAGTGCGAAAACATATAAGCATGGTTTCTATATGAAAATAAAATCAGTAACAATCAATCAAACCCTAAAAAAAGATTCTGAATCAAACATAAGTTGGAAAACCTTTTCAGAAGAAAGAATTCATCATACATATAAAAACATACAGCCATGCTTAAACATGAAGAACTATCACGCCAATCAGTAGAAGATTCTAGCATAGAAAAAGTTCAGAGTTGTAAACACAGATGTTCAACTTAGCTCAAAGACTCAGAATGAGTCTAAAAGAGTCGAGGGTTCCACAATAGAACCCTAGTCCAAACACAAGATCAATCTCGTCAAAACCCCCAAATTCTAGGATTTCCAATTCAAATCAGATACAGAGACGGGGAGACAAATAATTGAAACAGGCTCAGAGGTCTCTTTCAGAGACTTATGAGAAAACAAATAGATACAATAGAAAGTTTGAAACAACAAAGTGAAGAAACTAATTTGGAACATAGTGGTCATAGAACGAACATGTTTACGAAAAACCTGGGATTTAAACAAGTCCAGAAGAGAGAAGAGGTAGTATAACACTTAAGAAAATAGTAAACGAAACATGTTTAAAGAGAACTCAAACAAGGTCCAGTAAAAAGGCAAACAAAGAACTTAAGAACTCAGTAGGAGATACATACAGTAGGAGAACACAAAATACCAGAAAAGTATATCAACAAGACATATAGGAAAAACACAATAGGATGAACATGTAACCATGGTGTAGAAACACAATAGAAAGACAAGGCACAGAAGAACATATATAGTAAAAAACATAAGCAAGCAGTAGAAACACATGCGTGACAAATATACACAAAGAAAAAGGAAAAGAATAGTCAGAGAAAACATTTTGAGTTTTTCAAACACCCCAAATCGAAGAGAAGTAATTTTTTAAAGAAGAAAAATTGGGGAAAACATTTAAGAACCCAAGTAGAGCACAGGTATAGAACCGATCTAAGAAAACAAACAGAGAAAACCTCGGATAGCTAGGGTTTCAGAGGAACCCTAAAGTGAGAAAGGCTTGGAAAAGGTCCGATCTAAGTCGGATGAGTCAGAACCAGGCTCGAAATGCTTTGGATACGCCGGAGCAAAGCCGGAGATGCCATGGAACCTTGAATCGCAGAAAATCTGAACGGACACCATCGAGGTCAGACCTCAAAACTTTGAACACCAAGCGTTTAAGGGCAGAGATAGATGGGTATAGGCCATCCATGGCCTGAGAGGCCATGGATTCCGGTGAGTTTGCAGTTGAAAATGGTAGAAGGCGATTAGGGTTTCAAGAACCTTCAAGAGAGTTTGAGAGAGGAGAGTGTCTGGGGGTGGCTGAGAGAAGAGAATGAAGGGATTAGGGTAGTTGTTTAGGTTTAATTATGGAAGGGTGGATAGGAGCCGTTGATCTCGGTCCAGATCAAAAGGGCTTGGGTAGGTAATTAAAATGGGTTGAGGGTATGGGATTGGGCTGGTCTGGTTGGGATTCAAAATTGGGTCAATTAGGGGGGTCAATGTGGTTATAATCGAAATGTTATGCGGCTGTAATTGAAACAAAATGAGGCCAAATTTTAAATAGTCAGTTTTCCTCTTTTTATTTTATAAAAATAGTAAACATGATTTTGAAAGCAAATTAAATACACAGGATCTGTTAATAATATATACATATTAATTTAAAAATATTGGAACCAATTTCATAATTATAAAATGCTATTAATTCTCAAAATAGTCTAAGATTGCAATTACATGCAATTTGACTTTTAAAATACCAAATAAATGTGTAAAAAATGTATAAAAACTACTCCATCTATATTTTGGTATAAATATGAGGATAAAATAAGTTATTCGCCAAGATGATAATTTTGGGAATAATTATTGGTTTTTATACTGCTAAAATGGATAATATATTGATTTAAAAAATTAATAAAATACTAAAACATTTGGGCATACTTATATACGCATATATATGGTATTTTGAAAGTATTTTGTATATAAAAAATATACGGAAAAAAATTGGGTATCAACAGAGAGAATTCTTAAGCGACCGAGCTAAGAACAATTATGGTCATAAAGGAGAGCAGTACCTTCAAAAGCAGGAGAAGAACCCCCCACGCCAAACAATTAATATGATCGTCAGAGGGTACGAGATTAACGGGGTCACCTTCAAAAGTGCTAATAACTCATAGTAAAAGGCTTCGGGAAGACGATATCACTTTTATGGAAGAGGAAACAGGCGGATTGCGGCTACCACACAACGGTGCACTGGTAATTTCTTTACATATGCTAGATCTTAAGATTAAACGTGTTCTAGTGAATCTAGGGAGATCGAATAATATCATACAATGGAGATTATTGGAGGAAGCTAAACTCACCGGAAGCATTATTCCAGCTACAAAGCTCCTAGCCAAATTCAACCTCGCGAGCATGACGACCCGGGGAGAGATTCTATTGCTCACAAACTCTAAAGGAGTAATTAAAACAACCATTTTTGAAGTAGTAGATGGTGATATAGGATACCATATCATCCTGGGAAGGCCATAGTTACACGAGATGAAAGTCGTACCCTCAACATATCACCAATTGTTGAATTTTCCAATGCCCGAAGGAATCAAGCAAATAAGGGGGGGACCAACAGACAGCAAGAGAAATGAATGCAATTTTGGTCTCTAGTAGCATAGGAAAGAAACATGCGGCATAGAAATTACAGGAACCGGCACCTACTCCCGGGCTAGAAGAAGTAAGCCCGAGGAAAGAGGCATCGGAACATTATAAGGTGTTGAGATATTCCAAGTTCTAGAAGAGACGGATCCAATGAAGTCCATAGTAGAAGTATTGGAGCAAGTTGCATTGTTCAAAGAATTCCTAGAAAGGAAATTCCACTTGGGAACAGGATTGCACCCAGAACTCATGTTTGTTTTTATCGAATTTATTAAATTCAATACTGATTGTTTTGCATGGTCGCACAAGGATATGAAATTCATCCCGACGGAGGTAGCCATGTACAAGTTAAGCTTGGATCCCAACATACCTCCGGTAAGCTAAAAGAAACGCCCTATTACCGAAGCCAAAAATAAATTCATCAAAGAAGAGGTAACTCATTTACTTAATATCGGTTCACTTTGAGAGGTAAGTTGTCCGGACTAACTAGCTAATGTAGTAGTAGTTCCTAATAAGAAAAATAAATTTTGCATGTGTGTATATTATAAGGATCTTAATAAGGCATTCCTAAAAGACTCTTTCCCACTACCAAATATCGATCAAATGATTGATGCCATGATTGGGCACGAGTTAATGAATTTACTTTATGCTTATTCCGGGTATAATCAAATCAATATGAACCCAGAAGATCAGGAAAAGACTTCGTTTATAACAAATTTTGGTACATATTGTTACAACATGATGCCTTTCGGGTTGAAAAACGTCGGAGCCACTTATAACCAGATCATGAATAAAATGTAAAAAAAAAATAGGTAATATTATAAAAGTTTATATAGATGATATGTTCGTTAAGTCTTTGAATGCAAGTGACCACATTAAACATCTGCAAGAAACCTTCGATATTCTAAGAAAGCATAATATGAAGCTCAATACCGAGAAATGCACATTCGGGGTTAGCTCTGGTAAGTTTCTAGGGTTTTGTGTTTCATAAAGGGGAATTGAGGTAAACCCCGATAAAATCAAGGCTATAGAAGACATCCCGGATCATCTGTAACACGTAAAGGAAATACAAAGGCACCTGGGAAGATTGGCAGCTTTGAGAAGGTTCATTTCCCAATCATTAGAAAAATGCCATCACTTCTTCACACTGCTCAAAAAGAAAAATAATTTCGAATGTACACTGAAGTGCCAGTATGCGTTGAAGGATTTGAAGAAGTACTTATTAAGCCCTCCATTGCTTTCAAAACCAGAAAAAGGTGAAACATTGCTAGTCTACCTTGTGGTCGCAGAAGTTACGGTAAGTGCAGTTTTAGTCAGAGAGGATGAAGGTATGCAATCTCCCATTTATTATGTTACCAAAATTTTAACGGGAGTAGAAACTCGTTACCCACATTTGGAGAAACTAGCCTTAACTCTCGTTATTGCCGCTCGAAAGCTGAGGCCCTACTTCCAATGCCATATAATAGCTGTAGTGACTACTTTCCCTTTGTGAAACATCCTCCATAAACCCGAGCTCTCGGGTAGGTTGTCCAAATGGGCGGTCAAAATGATTGAGTTCAACATAAAATATAAACCAATGACTTCAATTAAGTCGCAAGTCTTGGCTGACTATGTGGCCGATTTTAGTCCGGGCTTGCTGCCTCTAGCAACCGATGAAGCAGTAATGGTGTCGAAATCGACATCAGGGGTTTGGAACTTATTTAGGGACAGAGCTTTCAATGTAAAAGGGTCCAGATTCAAAATAGTATTGATTACTCCTTTGGAGGACACCTTAAGGCAAGTCATCATAATAGACCCTTTAACTAACAATGAAGGAGAGTATGAAGCTTTGATTGCAGGGAATTGGCCCGAGGACTTCACTCTGAGGTCAACGAAATAAATGTGACTCGCAACTGGTGGTAAATCAGGTCTACGAGATCTTTGACACCTAAGAAGAACATATGCAACTATATGTGGTAAAGGTCAAGGCTCTATTGGCTCGATTCTGGGAATGGTCAATTATGCATATCCTGAGGGAGGATAACGCAGAAGTCGATGCACTACCAAACTTAGGATCACAGATGGAAATGAAGGGATCGGAGTCTACGACAGTAGTACAAATGATGAACTCAGTTCTGGATACAGAGGGTTACAATGAGGTAAAAACGACTAGTTTGTTCTGGGAGTGGTGAAATGAAATAATCAACTCTCTCGAGCACTGTAAGTTGCCTGAAGTCCCTAAAGCATCCCGGACGTTATGCACCAAAGCGGCACGATGAAGCTTCAATAAAGGACAATTATATTGAAAATAGTTTCAAGGCTCATTGGCCCAATGTTTAGGGAAATCTGAAGCTAACTATGTCAGGAGAAAGACCCATGAAGGAATATGCAGCAACTACTCAGGTATAGATTCTTGGTGTTGCAATTGGTCCGGCCAGGATACTACTGGCCCTGCATGGAACAGAACACCAAAGCTTTCATACGAAAATGTGATAAGTGCCAATGCTACGCACCACTATTCCATTAACTAGCAAAAACTTTACATTCGGTTCTATCTCCGTGGTCGTTCATGACATGGGGAATGGGCATTGTCGGACTGCTACCACCGGCTCTCAAAAAGGAAAGGTTTCTTTTAATTTTAACTGACTAATTCTCTAAGTGGGTGGAACCCGGTCCTTATCAGAAGATTGGGAAATGCGAAGTGGTCGATTTCTAGTGGGAAAATATAATTTGCAAGTTCGGAATACCAAAAGATAATGCATGCGACAATGGGCCACAGTTTATCGGTGCAAATGTTATAAAGCTCCTCGAAGATATGAAAATAAAAAACATCACATTTTCACTTTACCATCCAAGTGCAAACGTTCAAGAGGAATCAACGAACAAAGTGATTATTCAAAACCTCATGAAAAGGTTGGAAACGACAAAAGGCAATTGGCCCGAAGAATTACTCAAATATTTATAGGCCTACCGAACAACAGCCAAGTCGAGCATAGGAAAAACTCCTTTTTCCCTGGTGTATGGTGCAGAAGCTCTTATCCCGGAGGAAGTAATCGAACCCATCTTAAGGTATTTCAAGGAAGATGAAGAATCAAACAATGAAGTTTTGTTAATCGAGTTGGAGCTACTCGAGGAACGCAGGGACTTGGTGCATGTAAGAATGGCTACTCAAAAGCAAAGAACGGAGCGGTATTATAAACAAAGAGCCAACCTCTGTTATTTCAAATTAGGAGATTTTATTTTAAGGAAAGTAACTCAAAATACCTGGGAGCTTAATGCGGGGAAGCTGGGTCCAAAATGGGAAAGCCCCTACTGGATTTCACCTATCAGCAGGAAAGGTTCATACGAGTTGGAGAACCAGAATGGAGACAAGTTTCCTAGCAATTGTAACATGGCGCACCTCAAAAGATTTTATTGTTGATGAATAATATCCAATCTCAAAGTATGTGCTGCACTATTTTATCCTTCGTTCAGTTATTGTCCCAATTGGGTTTTTTGGAAAGGTTTTTAATGAGGCAGCGATAGAAAGAATACTACGAATACAACAGCAATAAGACCTTTGATATCAAGGCAAACAAGCAAGCCTCCACTTGAGATAATCTTTGGCTCGATAGAAAATTCCCACTGGGAAGTTAAGTTTGCTACTAAATGAAGGTTACCCAACCGCTCACGAGCATAAACCACTAAAGGATTATCTAGCAATTCATTGGTGGAATCTTTGAAGGTACAAGATTTCTAAAGTTTCAACTCACATTCTTCGCATTCGAACACTGGGAGAGTGAAATAAGGATACGACATTAATAACTGCCACGTCAACCAGGAAATGAAAATCCGGGAAAATAAATATGTCATCTGGACTTCAAATAAGCACTTCAAATACTAGTGACGTAATGAACAGGAGATGCCCTCATCAATAGCACCTTAAACATAAGAGGGCCCTCTCTTATAAAAACCCTCACATTAAATGGTTGGTTTCAGTAGAATTTATGCCCAGAATCAAAATGCCTTCGGGAGAAAATGCACCCAAAGACATACACAAAATCACGCAAAAAGTGAACTTGCACAAATACTTATAAAACCCTCACGTTAAAGGGTTGGTTTTGGAAGAATTTATGATCGGAATTGAAATTCCTTCGGGGAAAAATGCACCTGAAGACATACACGAAAAGAGGCAACGCTAAACTTGCATAAATACTTATATACCCTCACGTAAAAGGGATAATGCCCGAAACCAAAGTTTTTCGAGGAAAAAACATATGAGATTACACATAGCAAAGTGTGAATAGAAAAACGTGTGCAAAATTCTTAAGCAAATGCGAATATTAAATACTTGCATGGATATTCAATCAAAAGTAAGACCCAAACAATACTTGAACAAAAATATGTCTTTATTTACAAGAACGTTGCAAAGCACCAAAAGTACAAGAATGGGAAAAGGAAAGGAAAATCTAAACAATAGTATCTCCAGAACCAGGATGAAGAGAAGTGTCTGTGCCCCCGGGAGAAGTAGGTGGATCCACCCATGGCTCGACATTTTCCCCAGTTTGGTCTTCAGCATCGTCGCCTTACGATTCCTCTTCAGTTCTAGAAAACTCAAAACTAGAAACAGGAGCGTCAGATGGTGGTGAGAGTCATTTTTTAGCATCCAACTCAAGCTCTTGGGTCTTAGAAATTTCGGCATCAAAGTCAATGATACCTGTTTTGGCCTCTTCCAAGGTTTTTCTCCTCATGTTGTACATGGCGTAAGTTTTTTCAACAACGAGGGAAGCCACTCGGCACTTAAGTTCTTTTTTGAGTTGGGTATCCTCGGCAAAAAGGCTTTTTCAACATCAAAGTCAGTTACTTTTCTAGAAGTGACTGCCTCGCGCTTGATGGCAGTAAGAACGGTGTGATTTACTTCAGCCCATTTGGCCTTGTCTTCGTTAAATCTAACCCTCAGCAGGTCAATTTCTTGGCTAAGGGTTATCACCTCTTGCTCGCTTTGTTGCAAACGAGCCTCCAATGCAACAGTCTCCACATCTTTGGCTTCCAATTCTGAGGGGCGAGCGATACTTTTCTCCCGCTCTACCAAAATCTAATCCTGAGCATAAGTAAGTTCTTCCTTATCACGAATCAACCTCTAAAGTTCGTCGGAAGCAAGAAAATTGGCCTACAAAGCAAGAAAGGAGGATACCACTGCGGCATTGTGCATGTCATTATTAAGTAGGCATATGTCGAGAGTGCACTAACCTTTCCCAATCTTTCCAAAGGCTTCAGATAATTAGCAAGCTCCACCGACCGGGAAAGTAGGTTGCACTCGGTAGAGACCTAAAGTGTAACATTCCTCCTCTAATTGGGATCTTCAGAAGGAGTAGCATAATTTTGCCCTAAATTCCCATGAATTGGGGACTGGAAAGAAGTAACATCTCCTTTGTGATCAGATGTGGTCGGTGGAGATGGTGTAGTAATTGTTGGTGGAAGGGTGGATGAATATGGAAATGATTTAGCTATTGTTGGTGGTGGTAAAGATGGAAATGAAGATGATGAAGTTGAAGAGTAGGAAGCAGCTGCATTAAATGAAGTGTTGGTTGTTGGATGCTCGCCAACCAAAGACGGCAGAGATTTGGTACTTAGCCCTACGATACCGGGCACAGCAATTAGGGACTAAAAATTGGAATTGGCATTTTTTGTTAAATCAAATTCCCCTCCACCCCCTCCACCCCCCC
>MU726739.1:0-17196 GCA_026770625.1 Nicotiana glauca | reverse complement strand
CCCCCACAAGTGTCGAGGTATCATCCTCGATTGGTGTGATTAACCCAACAGATTGAGCATTCTACTGAGTTGATGATGAATGACACCTTCTGTGTAGAGAAGCCACATCATCACTAGCTCCTCCATCATCGTCAACCATCACAAAGTATATGACCGGCCTAGGAGGATGGCTAGTGATCACAACTTCTAGAGATGGCACATGGGCAATAGTCTTCGCTCTCTTATTCTTTTCCCCAACCACAAAAGAACGTCTTCTTTTTGGTTGTTCTCTGCTCGGGGACTCCATAATAAAACACTTGTGCCCGAAGCAGGTCCGGAGAAGTCTGCATGAGTAAGCGCCTCCTGAAGCATCCTTGCCACATCAGCAGGATCGGCCAAAATATCATCCTCGAGGAAAACAACTGAGCCCGCAGGTAGACCTGATTTCAAGGAAAAGATAGAAGCAGTTAGTCAAGTTCTTCACATGAAAAATTGAAGCAATGTGAGCTTGAATTACCATAATTTTTTGCCTTTCACCCATATTTAGGGGCTAGCTCTTTCAACAAACGAGTTTCTAGCGTTGTAATATCCAAAATCTTCTGAACCTATTTGTCTAAACCTTCAACCACCTGTGGGATCCATCGAGTTGCTGAAACATGCAAAAGGTAAAAAATCAATACGATTATAGAAGGATACTTAGTAAAAATATCGAACAAAAATCTTACGAGTGCGGTTCGAAGCAACCGGAAAGGACGATGCCATTATTGGAATGATGTCGTTGAATCCAACTGCAGAAAACAGTTCCATCCACCCAATGTCGTTGTCACCATCCATGCTTGTCAATAGAGCATGGTGTCCATGTTTGCAGAGGTTTATAATTCTCCGCAGAAGATCTTGGGAGAGTATAAATTCATTATATGAGCTAAGGTTAGATCTTCTCAAGTATCCTGGCACAAAACCGAAGGAAGGCGATTGTCCTCCACATAGAAGGACTTATCTATGCCAAACACACTTGGTAGTGGAAGTAAAAATCAGCAATCACAGAATCCAGCTCTCCACTCAAAGAAAATTCACCCAACATAAAGGGATACATGTAAAAATATGTAAAACCCTCCTTGGTAAGGGTCAGTCGCTCTGATAGATCAGGAGAAATAATATCTAACTCATGGCAGTGGCAATCTTCCTTCACAGTAGGAATACTGGAAGGACGAATGGAAGAAGGATACCTATTGACAGCCCATGTATGAGGGTTAACAGTAGGGAATTAGTCTTCAAAGTCTTTTGTGGTATTAATACTTCTAGGGATGATAGAACCCACCATTAGTGGAGCAGCATCTTTGGCCTTGTTCTTGTTCTTTGAAGAACCGGTGCACTTTGAAGAAGAAGACATTAAATAGAAGAATGAAAATGTTTTTTGTTTGAAAAGAGTTAGACGTATTGTGTTGGGAGAGTAAGAGAACTCCGAGAGTCAGTGGGATTTTGTGTACTGTAGGCGGATTTTGGTAGAGAAAGTGGAAAGGGTGATGTGTAAGATGCGCTGGGGTAGAGCAACGGGGCCAGCCTAAATCCCAATAGAATTCTTGAAGAGCGCAGGGCGAGCAGGTTTGGAGTGGCTCGCTGGTCTATTTAATGTTATTTTTAAGATGAAGAAGATGCCCGAAGAATGGAGGTAGAGTACGATGGTTCCACTTTACAAGAACAAGGATGATATACAAATTGCAACAATTATAGGGGTTGACTCACACTATGTAGCTTAGGGAGAGGGTGGTGGAGGCCAGGGTGAGGAGGTGCATGTCTATTTCTGAGAATCAATCCGGATTCATACCGGGGCGTTTGACTACGGAAGCGATTCATCATGTAAGGAGATTAGTGGAACAGTATAGGCAGAGGAAGAAGTATTTGCATATTGTGTTTATTGACTTTGAGAAGGCATGCGATAAAGTCTAGAAGGAGGTCTTGCGGAGGTGTTTGGAGGTTACCGATGTTCATATAGCTTACATTAGGGTAATTAAGGATATGTATGATGATGCTAAGACTCAGGTGAGGATTATGGGTGATGACTCGGAGCATTTCCCTGTGGTTATGGGGTTGCACCAGGGATAAGCTCTTAGCCCATTTTTATTTGCCTTGGCGATGGATGTACTATCGCGACACATCCAAAGGTAGGTGATTTGGTGCATTCTATTTGCCGATGATATAGTGGTGATTGATGAGACGCAAAGCGGAGTTAACGTGAGGTTGGAGGTTTGGAGACAAACCGTGGAGTCTAAAGGTTTCAAACTGAGTAGAACCAATACAAAATACTTGGAGTGCAAATTCAATGACGGGACCCATGATTCATACGTATAGTTTAAGCTTGATGCTCAAGTTATCCCCAAGAGAGCGAGTTTTAAGTATCTTGGGTCTATTATCCAGGGTAACGGGAAGATTAACGAAGATGTCGCACATCGTATCGGAGCGGGAAGGCTGAAATGGAGACTTGCTTCTGGTGTTTTATATGATAATAATGTGCCACCAAGACTTAAGGCTAAACTTTATAGTGTGGTGGTTCGACCGGCTATGTTGTGTGGGGCTGAGTGTTAGCCAGTCAAGAACTCTCACGTGCAGAAGATGAAAGTAGAACAGATGAGGATGTTTAGATGGATGTGTGGGTGTACGAGGAGAGACAGGATTAATAATGTAGCTATCCGGGACAGAGTGGGAGTAGCCTCTGTGGAGGACAAGATACAGAAGACGAGGCTGAGATGTTTCGTACATATTAAGAGAAGAAGCATTGATGCTCCTGTCAGGAGGTAGAGGTTGGCCATGGAGAGTTTGAGAAGGGGTCGAGGTAGGACTAAGAAGTACTAGGGAGAGGTTATTAGACAGGACATGGCGCTGCTTCAGCTTACTGAGGACATGACCCTTGATAGGAGGGTATGGAGGTCAAGGATTAATGTAGAAGGTTAGTGGGTAGTTTTTAGTTGTTCACCAGTAGTCTTAATAGCATGCATGTCCCTTCATATTCTTAGATTTTTATTACGTTATGTGGTTTTATTCACCTCAGGTATTATATTCCCTGTTGTTATTATTTGGTACTACGTATCATTTATCTCTCCCTTTTTCTTTTCCTTTTCTCTTCCTTATTTCTTACTTGTTTGCTTTCCTATTCTTCTTCTTACCCTTCCTGAGCCGAGAGTCTATTGAAAATAGCCTCTATACCTACATTAGGTAGGGTTAAGACAATGTTAAATACCCCACATGTTGGGATCATACTAGGTTTGTTGTTATTGTTGCTTGAAGGTGCAAATCAAAAGCTTGGAAAATTGTGAAGTGTAAGGGAAAAGGGTTACGCGTATAAGTAAAATTTTGGCGGCTAAATTCATGGCCATGATGACCTTGTTAATCAGAAAAAAGCTACGCTGAATCGTAGGATGATGTGTGTTTGGGGCATTAAATGAAGAGAGACATGCGTCTAATCACCTGTTAGAAGCTTATAGAGGGAGTTATAGAAATTTTTGCCAAAAGAGTGTTTCTACCAACTTCCTGGTAACACAAAGTTATGTCACCAAAAAGTAGGAGGACTATCTGTATAGGGTAAAATACGATATGACACGTGATCATCTAAATGAATGACTCACGTGTCAACCCATGACGAGGATGGCCAAAGACCGAACAAAGATATTCCGCTTATCGCCGAAAGGGATAACGTTCATAGGAGTGTGTTAAGTGACTTGCGTCCAATAGCATTTAATAAAGAATATTCTACTACATTAAGAGCAACGGCCCATTATAAGGTATTTGGCATTTATGTTCACCGTTACATCTTCATCAATGACCCTCAAAATTGATATTAAAGGAGGGCATGATCCTAGGACCTCCTTTCCTGGACACATCTATAAAATAGTGAGCTTAGTTATTATTGTAAAGGAAATGAATTTTCTGGCAAACTTATACTACATTCTATACAAAGTTTAATGCAATTTTACTTTCTTGCTTTTTGGTTTCATCATGGCTGTGCCCGGAAACCTTGTCCCAGAACTGTCTACTCTGCTATTTCATCTACGTTTTAAGGTTAAGTATTGCTTAGTTCTTCACTTATTTTATTATTTTCAAGATCAAATTAGTTCACTTGTCTAAAATCCCCGTATGAATTCAACTGTACTATTTTACGGGTAAATAATTCTGGAGATATATTGGATATTAATGAGTTGTTTGGTGAAAAATTAATAATTTGGGAGGTGATTTCTGTCAAGTACTACCAATAGTTCCAAAATCGACAAAAGTAGAGACTGTAAAAGCTAGCTTGCCAAAGTTATACT
Organism: Nicotiana glauca; assembly: GCA_026770625.1. Taxonomy (NCBI): domain Eukaryota; kingdom Viridiplantae; phylum Streptophyta; class Magnoliopsida; order Solanales; family Solanaceae; genus Nicotiana; species Nicotiana glauca. Next base: position 12,916 of record MU726739.1, on the reverse strand, counting down.
TCTGGCCTCAAACGAAAAAGATTCAACTGACAAGAAACATAAAGTAATAATAGATCAAGTATTTAGTGTCTTCTTGCTTCATGTCGGAAACGAAGAAGAGCATCTAACAAAAGATGATTTGGTTCTTCCTAAACACTTGAATATTAACCCCAATGAAAATAATAGTGCATTTAATAAGAGACATATTTCTATAATTAGATTAAAACGCAATTTGTACAAATCGCATGATAGAACTAAAAATATATCTTACCTAGAATAAATGTACACGTTGATCAATTAAATTTGATTGCAAAATTTTATAGTAAAAATAAAATATTTTTTAATTTTTGACTCGGCAAAAAATGATATCAGTAATTATTACCAAGACGAATACTCAGATACTTTAATATCAAATGGCCTTCTACCATAAATATTTATTGTCAAATTTCTTAGTTCATACGTATGTTAGTACCACCGTATATATAATATACTAAGTTAAAATTAATCTTCCATTGTATATAGGTTAATTTTGAAAAAAAAAATGCATGTCATGCTATTGAAGGTCATATTGTCACTTAATTCCATGCATATGTGTGTGTGTGTGTTCATCTGTATTCTTTTCTCCTTTTTTCTTCGCTTGGTACCTTTCTGCTTTTGTCTACTACTATTTTCTGGCTTTGAATTGTTGTTGAAGTGCTTGTTTAATCTTAATTTCCCATTTTTTGGTTGATTTTGACACATATTCTGCTTCGCTTGTTGTGAGTTGGTCATACTGATATATAGACGAAAAAATATAGACCTCCTTCTGGCTTTCTCAGATGTATCTGTTATACTGTGGAGTGTGAAATAGTTCATTGGCATGTTAGGCTTCCCTGTTGCAGAATGGTATGTGAATGGTTAAGTTAGTAAACGTTAGAAGTAAAAGTTGTTTACCTCGAAAAAAGGGGGATAACAATTAAAAATAATTTATGGTTTTAAATATACGTGATATATTCTAATACTAGTGATTATACTAGCAATATTGAGCTTTAGTAAAAAGAAATAATGAACCAAATCAATGTTGTTAGAATATTAAGGGCCTCGAGCTTGACTATTCAGGAACCTCGAGGTCAGCTAAGAACAATAAAGTATCAACAATAAAGTAAAGGCAATAAAGCCGAAGAATAATTTGATAGCACGTTAAACAAGAGAAGAATATAATTTTCCATTGCAATGAATCATCTGATCTTGAAAAAATAATTGGGGTCCCCTTTATATAGGAGGAGAAAACCCCATTTTAGTACCTTGCTCATAAAGGTAAAGAATTCTATTGGTACAGGTGTATATCGGGCTAGTACAGACCTATACCATTTCGTACAACCCTTATCCTATAATTAATTCCCAGGTCCACGTGCCCTTGAGAAATTCCCGCTATTTCTTGATTGACTTCGAGATGATGCTTCCCTCGATGCAGTCCTTGACAGGCATTCGATCAGCTTCCTCAAGGTAGGTGTCCCTTAGCCAGATACGACACCCACTTTGAGTCTCCCAAACTCGGGCCTATAGCCTGATTTAAGAGTTTAAAATCATACTCATCCATTTTGACCGTATACAAGTAGTCCCTGCATTTTTAGAATAAGATGATAAGAAACGATTCGAACCATCGATTTTCCCGAGCCTCTCGCGATGAAGTCATGCTCTTGACGTAGGCGTTAGAAGTGATCGAAACATCTCATCGGTCTATTTCCCAAAAACATTGACTGCACCACCGGTCCATCTCCCCAAAAGCATTGAATGTATGCCAGCATTGGTTGGCCACTTGTGCCGCCGAACCGTCACTAGCCTTCTATAAATAGGGTGCTACTTGGCTGAACAAAAACTACACACACTTCTTCTTCATTAACTTTTAGCCTTTCCCTTTTCTATCTCTTCCTCTAATCACTTATTTTTGTGGTTCAAACCTGTGACCACGAGGTCATATGGCAGCAACTTTATCAGTTATGTCATGGCTCCCTTTTTCAAAGTTTTTCCTCACTAAGTGGGATTATACTGAGTTTTTTTTGTTGTTGTTGTTGTTGTTGTTGTTAGTATTGTTGGCTCAAAACGCACCGAATTCTTCCCGTATCAGAAGATATGTGAACTTTACATTGCTGCTCATCTCTCTTAGCTTCAAACCTGGTGTGGCGCTTCATTCCTTTTTCTTTCCATGGAATGAGGTGGCACTATCATCTACTAACTTTTGTATCCCACACCGGTACAATGTCTCAAGAAGTTGCTTCACAATAGTTGTGCTGACAAGACCTGTACTCGCCATGTTTTTCACTAGGCCACAATTTTCTCTAAAGATCGAGATAGAGTCCCCAAGGAGAAGATTCTCGAAGATACCACCCTCGAGGGCATGCCCCCAAAAGTATATTAGGTTCTTGGGTTTTTGTTTTTACTTCTTTATGTCTATGTAAGGACACATATTGGATTTGTAAATATCTTTTATCAATATAAAGAATTTCTCTCTTTCAACTTCGATTCGTGTTAAATTCCATTCTGCCTTTGTTTGTGAAAAATCTGAGTGTATAACTCTAATGATTAGTCTGAATACTGGACTTGGAACATAATAAGCCCTTATGTTTTAAATTGACTAATATGATACCTCTTAAGTTTCTTTTTTATTCCTCGTGCTAAGATTAGATTGATTTGATGCGAGCTCGGGGCACCGGGACTCCCTAGTTCGAGTTACGTGAGAGCAAGGTCTTGAATTTGAAATAAAGTTAGCCTTTTTAGGCTACGTAGATAGTCCCTATGTGAGAATTTTCTCAAACTCAGGTAGCCCTTGAGCTCAGTAGTCGAGTGAGTACTTGTTCGAACTCAAAATAAAGTTATCCCTTAGGCCTTATGGATAGTCCCCGGATGAGAATTTGCTCGAACTCGGGTAGCCCTTGGGCTTAACAGTTGGGTGGAAGTTTGCTCGCACTTGAAATAAAGATAGCCCTTAGGCTTTATTAATATTTCCCGGATAAGAATTTTCTCGAACTCGGGTAGCCCTTGGGCTTAATAGTCGAGTGAGTGTTTGTTCAAACTCAAAATAAAGATAGCCCTTAGGCTTTATAGATAGTCCCTGAAAGAGAATTTGCTCGAGCTCGGGTAGCGCTCGGGCTTGGTAGTCGAGTGAGTCTTTGCTCGAACTAGACTTGTGGGCTCTCCTTAATGATTTTTGACAAATTAATTTTCGATGCCTTGGTACTAATGCCAATATCATGACATAAGTAGTTAAAGTGACTGAAAAGTTTCTATTCGTGGGATTCCCAACGTCATTAATTGGAGGCGGCTGACGGTCGACCTTTTGATTTCCTTAGCACGCTTAAGTGACTTTTATAAATAGACAGAGTCCATACCCTTACAAATTTTATTCTCATATTGTTTTCAAAGTCTCATTATCCCTTTTACAATCTCCTTGAGTTCTCTCTTCTCTTATCTAACAATATTTTTCATCTTCTCGGATCTTTCGCTTACTGATGGCTAAAACTTCTAAGTTTGTTCCTCAAAAGGAAAAAGCTCCCTCATCTTCTCGATCGACCAAGAATAAACCCGTAGTGCCACCACGTATCGAGGAATGTATCCCCCCACCGTGTGAGATAACATCCAATTTTGAAATCAAAAAACCTATTTCGACACCAGACCAATGTGAGCCCATGTCTCAATATGTTTGTTTGGTGACCAAGGCCGAGTTCAAGCAAGTAAGGATTGCAAATGGGACAATAAGGAAATAGTGATTCCTTCCTTTGAGGAAGATATTACCACATATAAAGCGGGGTACTTGAGTGTATATACTTACCCATTTACGTTGGGACCCGCAATTTTGGCCCATAGTCCCATAGTCCCATAGACCCAGTTATCCTTGACTTTTGCCAATGATATTGAGCGACACTCAGCCAGATCTACCCCTCCTTCTGGCAAATTGTTTATTTAATGACGTTCTTTTCGAACAAAATCAAGGGAATGTCTTTTACCCTCGACCACCTGATCAGATTGTACAGTCCCAGACTTTATCGTGGGGGATTGATAAAATTACAAAACCAATCTTTAATATCCCTCTTCTATAGCATCGATGAGGACAAGGACCATGGGTGGATGAGCCGGTTGTCCGAGTCAAGACCTCCAATTTGATTCCTGCTGATTGGATGCCATTCCCCAAGGAGTGGAACATGAAACGTGAGTATACCTTGCCTTCTTTTCTTTTCCCGACTTTTTATTTTTCTCCAGTCTAACCTCTCTGCGATGGTGTACCCGCTGCTTTGTTTCCCAGTAGGGTCCCGGACCTCGAGGGCTGGATCTGAAAGCTAGCATCTACCTCCTCTTACTCGGAGCATTGCTGACGAGATCTGGCCAAGGGTTGATGGGAGGCTAAAAAGCCATGGTTAGTTCTCTTATTTTTTTCCTATATTTTCGTTATGGCATGCTTACCTCGGTTTCATGTAGGTCTTGGAGATGCTTTTGAGCTGCGGCCATCCCCTGCTGATGAAGTGGAGGTTCTGAAGCCCTCCAAAGAAAGAAAAAGAAGAAGGGAGACATCTGAAAATTCTCCGAAGTCAAAGAAGAGCGTGGCTTGAAGGCCTAAGGCCGATACGACAGCCTTATCACCGGAAATGGCCCAACACCTTCGAGAGTAGGAGGAAGAAGATGATGATGACTGCCTGCTGATAAATCATAAAAGAAAGAACGTTGATGCTTCTAAGCCCGCCGAACAAGTGGCAGCTGATGAGGCACACTCGTGAGCTAAAGAAAATTCTGAAGGGAGTTCAAACAAAGTCCCTGAACCATCATCCAGAAAGAAGGTGACATTATGGGCGCGAGGCCGAACGTCCTGACCCCGAGCCTCTTCAAATAAAAGACAATGTCCCGAGTGGGTCACTCAGGGTGATCAACGTGCGTGATTCTCCTCCTGGCCCCGAGTTCTCCGAGGGGCAAATCCGTGAGGCTGTGAACATGAGATTTTCTGGAGTGGGAGTAAACCATGAAGGGCATGACATCTTTCGAGAATTTCTTGCACGGCTTGATGACGGCCCCGATCCCGATGCTTCCTTCATTTTTAATGAGGTTTGTAGACTCTGCAAACAAGCGAGTTTTCTATTTCTTGCACCTTTGTTTTAGTTGTTCCGAATCTAGCTTTCTTTCTTTGTCATGAAGATTGTGGTGCTCCATAAAAGGGCATTTTCCAAGTCTGAGACGATCTTTCCCGTGTGAGGTAGAGCTTAAGAAGACTTTGGAGGAGAGGGATGCCCTCAAAGCCTTATATGCTAAGAGAGAGATGGAGATGCATGAACTATGAGCTAAGTTGACGAGGGCATGCCATGGTCGGGCCAAGTATGTTGAGAAGGTAATATAACTTTCCGAGGGTTTGTTACGCATTTGTTTGTTTTGGCGACTGACACATTTTATTTCATAGTTTCATCAAATAGCCGATTTGGAGGCGCAGCTTCGAGAGGAGCTTAAGATGAAAGAAAACGAGATCATGGGGTTGAGGGAAGGTATGGACAACCGCACCTTAGAAAAGGAAACTCTAAGAGAGCAATCAGCTTCTCTCAAACACCAGCTTCGAGGCGCGAAGGAGGAGAGCCTAGCTCGGGGCCTTGAAATCGAGGAGCTTAAAACTAGATCTCTTGCCGAGCTGACCAAGGCTAAATCTGATGTTGCGGCCATTATGGACTCATATCAAGCTGATGCAGAAGCTGCTAAGTCCCAAGCAAGGGAGATTTTTTCTATGGTGAAGGCTAAGTTAACAAGTGCCTTGGACCATGCTAGGCGAAAATCCCAGAGGATGACTCTCGAAGACATACATGCTCGCGGCTTCAATCTTTCAGCCGATATTGAAGCGGAGAAGGTTTTGGAAGAAGAGGCTACAGCTCTACTTTCCAACGAGGACGATTCAGCCAGTGTCTCTAAGGGTGAAAGAGATGGGGATGAAGCCGTCGAGGATGAGGATCCCCGAGATGCGACTCCTAAAGATGCAGCTGCTAAAGATGTGATCCCGAAGTAGTTTAGGTTACTTTATTTTGCTTTCTTGTAGACCTCCCTTGTGTAAATATTCCCTGTAATCATATTTTGGAAATACAAGCAGAATTTTTGTATTGTCTTTAGTTTGAGTTGGATTTAACATTGTCTTTATTTATGGAAGACTTCGTTTGAATGACCCATCCGAGGATTGGTTTTAGGGATCGGGGTGTTATAGACCCTTAGATCCTTATCGATATGTATAATAATTCTCGAGCCAAGTTCAACTCGTTGTGGGCTCGGTATATTATGAACCTCGGGTCCAAATTAAAATGAAAGCGGAGTCTCGAACTATAAGTTTTAGGCCCTTAAGATTTTCAAGGTTGGCCCTTAGGCTCTTATATATCGCCCATTAGGCTCTTATATATTGGCCTTTATGCTCTTCCATATCGGCCCTTAGACTCTTACATATCATCCCTTAAGCATTAAGTTGGCCCTTAAACTCTTACATATCGGCCCTTAGGCTCTTAAAATGATTTGTGGTTTTAAAGATACGTGATATATTCTAATACTAGTGATTATACAAGCCATATTGAGCTTAGGTAAGAAAAAATAATGAATCAAATCAATGTTGTTGGACATTAGGGGCCTCGAGCTCGACCATTCAGGGACCTCGAGGTCAGCTAAGAACAATAAAGTATCAACAATAAAGTAAAGGCAATAAAGCCGAAGAATAATTGGATAGCACGTTAAACAGGAGAAGAATATAATGTTCTATTGCAATGAATCATATGATCTTTACAAAATGATTAGTGTCCTCTTTATATAGGAGGAGAAAACCCCAATATAGCACCTTGCTCATAAAGGTAAAGAATTCTATTGGTACAGGTGTCTAACGGCGTAGTACGGACATGTACCATTTCGTACAACTCTTATCCTATAAAAATGCCCAGGTTCACATGTCCTTGAGAAATTCCCGCTCTTTCTTGATTGACTTCGAGATGATGATGCCCTCAATGCAGTCCATGCGAGGCATTCGATCAGCTTCCTCGAGGTAGGTGTCCTTTAGCCGGATACGACACCCACTTTGAGTCTTCCGGACTCGGGTCTATAGCCTGATTTAAGACTTCAAAATTATACTCCTCGATTTTGACAGTATACAAAAGTGTTTTTTCAAGGATTAGAAAAGTGTGAGTTTAGTAGCCCTTTTACTATAGAACATTGAACATTGCCAGTGTAGGCAGAAAAAAGAAATAGATTTGACATAGTAGAAAACACTCAAAGCAGACGAAGGAAACAATTTACACGAACTGCATAGTGCAAATCTGCTTTGGGGTCACGTGTATGAAGATTGAAGTTCAAGATTAACAATATGAATTCCTTTTATCCATTACGTACGTTACTTTTATCCATTACGTACGTTACTTTTATCCATGTGCTTAATCTCAAATACTACATACTCCTACAATTAACCTTTTTCTCATTATTATTATGCATCAGAAAAAGAGATCTATATTGCAAAAGAAATCCTTTTTTTTCATTTGCAATGGCAACCCCCCCCCCCCCCCCCCCGGGAGAACACACACATGTCAAACTCAAAAGCATAGACTATAATCTATATAACATCATTATTCCCCCTGCAACCTTTCTTTCAGTTTCAATTCCTCACTCTCTTCTTCAGATTTTCAGTTTCTAATCCATTTCATTTGTCCCCATTTTTACAGTACATTTCTACAGCGTTGGTGAACCTCCTTCCTTCCTTTATTCCTTACGTTATATTTAGAGTTATTATATCAGAGACAAAATCTCCTACACTCTTACTCTTTTTGGAGCCACCCATCCCATAAAACCAGACTCTATAGGAGCATGAGAAAAATTATCATGGCTCCACTGAGACATGTCCCAGTGCTGATACTGCTGCTGGCTTTTCTGATCAGCTCTTCGAACGCTTATCAATTCGACGTCGGTGGCACAGATGGTTGGATCCTTAATCCTCTTGAAAATTACGACCATTGGGCTCAGCGTTTGAGATTTCAAGTGAATGACACTCTTTGTAAGTTCTCCAACTATCCATGCTACAAAAAATGCACCATTATATGATAATTTGTTTGTTTGCACTAAAGATATTACTATATTATTTGATAATTATTTTTTTCTTCTTTGTACGTGTGACAGTGTTCAAGTATAAGAAAGGATCAGATTCAGTATTGGAGGTAAATAAGGATGACTATGACAAGTGCAACACAGAAAATCCGATTAAGAAAATGGAAGATGGCAACTCTGTTTTCAAGTTTGATCGCTCTGGTCCATTCTATTTTATTAGTGGCAAAAAGGATAAGTGTAAAGAAGGACAAAAGTTGATTATTGTTGTTCTAGCTGTTAGACCGCCGCCTCCTTCTCCTCCTGCTACTCCGTCCAAAGCTCCGGCTCCATCCGCTCACACTCCAACGACGGCTACTCCACCTAAAGGATCATCAACACACATTTCACCGTCGCCTAAAGGGAATCCGGATTTTCATTCTCCTGTAGGTAAAACTCCGGTAGCATCACCGACACCTGCTGTTTCCCGCTCATCTCCGACGGTTCATGCACCTGGAAAAGCTCCTACATCAGGTGCGACTCCGCGTCATGGTCCACAATCATCTCCAACGGCTCATGCACCTCTAGTAGGGGTGCCGCCTGCACATGATGGTTCCCGCTCATCTCCGACGACCCATGCACCCAAAAAGGCTCCAACGCCAGCATCATCGCATGCACCAGTTGTGGCTCCAACATTGGCGTCACCTGCTCCAGGGAAGGCCCCAACACCGGGATCGTCGCATGGACTTCCAAGTACCGGTTCACACCAATCTCCAACGGTTCAGGCTCCCCAAAAGGCACCTCCAATTTCCCATGCACGAGGAAACGTGCCTACACCAGCATCATCGAATGTGCCTCGAGGTACTAGTTCCAGCCCACCTTCTCCAAGTCCAGGTACACACTTATCTCCTATGGCTCATGCACCTGCAAAGGCTCCAATAGGGGTGTCAGTTGCGCCTGCTGGTTCTCACTCGTCTCCAATTGTCCATCCACCACGAAAGGCGGCGCCAACAGCGGCATCATCGATTGTGCCTCTAGGTACTGGTTCCAGCACACGTTCAGATTGATATATATAGACTCTATATATCAAAACCTTGGTATTTTAATTTTGTATTTATTAACTTGAATTTGAATTTAAGTCTTAATTAATTTATACAAATGTGTTTCTTCATAAAATAAAATGACTAGCCTAAACAAACTTCTTTGAACTCTTTAAATTCAAGCCTTCCATGAGTAATGGCCAAGTCGAATTGCGTATACTGTGGCTTTGTTTGTCTTTCTCCAAATAATATATGGAGAATATCTCTTTAGGGATAATAATAAGTCTTTCCTCTTCAATTTTGTCTTTCTATTTTTCTAACACCTTCTACGGTTCATGCATCAGGAAAGGCTCCATCCGAGGCGTCACACGCGCCCGCTATTTCCCAATTATCTCCAACTGCCCATGTACCTAGAAAGGCTCCATCTGAGGCGTCACACTCTCCTGCTAGTTCCCACTCATCTCCAACTATCCATGCACCTGGAAAGGCCCCATCCAACGCGTCACACGCTCCTTCTAGTTCCCACTCATCTCCAATTGCACATGCACCTGGAAAGGCTCCATTTGAGGAGTCACATGCGCCTGCTAGTTCCCACTCATCTCCAACTGCCCATGAACCTGGAAAGGCTCCATCCGAGGCGTCACACGCGCCTGCTAGTTCCCACTCATCTCCAATTACTCATGCACCTGGGAAGGCTCCATCCGAGGCGTCACACGCGCCTGCTAGTTCCCATTCATCTCCAATTTCTCATGCACCTGGAAAGGCTCCATCCGAGGCGTCACAAGCGCCTGCTGGTTCTCACTCATCTCCAATTGTCCATGGAAAGGCGCCAACAACGGCATCATCGATTGTGCCTCCAGGTACTGGTTCCAACCGTGGTTCAAATAAATAAATAATATATATATATATATTTCAACTCTTTAAATTCAAGCCTTCCATGAATAATGGCCATGTCGAATTGCGTATACTGTGGCTTTATTTGTCTTTCTCCATAAAGTATACGGATAATATCTCTCTAGGGATAATAATAAGTCTTTCCTCTTCAATTGCGTCTTTCTATTTTTCTAACACCTTTTACGATTCATGAACCAGGAAAGGCTCCATTCGAGGCATCACACGTGCCCGCTAGTTCTCCCTCATTTCCAATTGTCTATGCACCTGGAAAGGCTCCATCCGAGGTGCCACACTCGCCTGCTAGTTCCCACTCATCTCCAACTACCCATGCACCTGGGAAGGCTCCATCCGAGGCGTCACACGCGCCTACCAGTTCCCACTCATCTCCAATTATCCATGCACCTGGAAAGGCTCCATCTGAGGCGTCACACACGCCTGCCGGTTCCCACTCATCTCCAACTGTCCATGCACCTGGAAAGGCTCCATTCGAGGCATCACACGCGCCTGCTAGTTCCCATTCAACTCCAATTTCCCATGCACCTGGAAAGGCTGCATCCGAGGCGTCACACGCACCTGCTAGTTCCCATTCATCTCCAACTACACATGTACCTGGAAAGGCTCCATCCGAGGCGTCACACGCGCCTGCTAGTTCTCATTCATCTCCAACTCTCAGTGCACCTGGAAAGGCTCCATCCGAGGTGTCACACGCGCCTGCTAGTTCTCATTCATCTGCACCTACACATGCACCTGGAAAGGCTCCATCCGAGGCGTCACACGCACCTGCTAGTTCCCATTCATCTCCAACTGCCGGTGCACTTGGAAAAGCTCCATCCGAGGTGTCACACGCGCAGGCTCCAACACCTGCATCGTCACACGTGCCCCCTAGTCCTCTCTCACACCTAACCCCGAATAAGCATGCACCCGGAACGGCTCCAACGCCCACAACTTCAAAGATATCCCCTGTTTCAGGTTCACACCTATCTCCTGCGGCTCATGCTCCTGGAAACTCTCCACAATCATCAACCGCTCCGGCATCACATGCACCGTCAGCTCACAGTCAAGCACCTACAAAATCTTCAAAGAGTCATTCTGCATCTCCAGCACCCACAAACACATCCCAGGTGCCTTCTCTGTCACCAGCAGAGGGGCAAACACCCAATGCATCTTCTCCAACTTCATCTCCCACGTCATTAAGCCCGCCAACAGGAAGTATTGCTCCAGCCTCCAGCGACAACATTCCGGCGGACATTCATTCACCAGCAAGTTCACCACTCAATTCCCAGTCGTCAGCAGAGAAGGCAATAACTCCTTCAGTTGTTCTGATGTCAACAGTGTCACTCCTCTTGACATTGGTTTTGGGAGGATTCGTTATTTCACCTTAGGGAATATTTGGCATAGCTATTATTATACTATAAACACTTTGTTCTGTTTCCGAGTTATTAATTAATTTTGTTTTCTTGTTCTTTTTTGTTAGTTATTTTTTATTTCTTGAATTACAGGTGGGTTGGGTGTTTAGATAAACAAGAGTGTGCTTAATTGTTATCTTTATTTTTTTCCTGTGTCACATAAATCTTTCATGTATGAAAGTATATAGCTATTTTCCTCTTATTTACTCTTTCCTTAGCATATTTCTAATTGGTTAAGAGCTCGGGAAAAATTTTACATTAGAACAGCTGGGCTCTATATTTTTTAATTTTATAGCTTATATTTCAATTTACAATCAATTAGCCCAAAAATAATAGGTTAAGATTCAACATCCAACTACAATAGGTTCTCAAAATTATTATTTAATTTTTAAAAAAGATTCCTCAAGCTTTTAAATTAATTTTTGAATCAGTAACTGTGACTCAAATATTAATTCAACAAACCAAATTTATTTGGGTAGTGAAAATTAGATTTTTAACAAGCTTAAATATGTAAGTTTAAATTTCGAATTTGATTTTGTGAGAAATTTGGTGTGGGTGTTATTTAGACTTGTTTGAAATAGTATGAGTAGGTTGTATATAAAATTGAAGTCATTTTGGACTGGTTTTGAACGAGAATTACAACTGAAAATTGTGAAAGAAGTTCGTCTATTAATGCTTGTATAAAGGCGTATAAAAGTGTATAATAGTGTATAAGATATGTTTCTACACTCATATACACTATTATACAAGATTATACATAATTATACAAAAAAACGGATTCCGTCTTCTTCCTTGCGTCTTTTCTGAAATTTAATTCAAATCTTGCTCAAATCTATTCCAAATTACTTCAATTTTAAATTTTGAATTCCTTTTGATATTTTCAATCAATTAGAACAACACCCAATCCATACAACTAACAAATTCAAAAAAACTCATTTTCTAAAGCAAAGCTTTAAATGGCCTTCAATGGTGGACTTTCAATTTTCTTACATTGCAAGCAGGTGACACAAGAGGGAGAAGCAGAAAATGCACGGTCCCTTGAAGCATATGTAGAAGATATGAGAAGAAGAGAGAGTGAAAGCAATGGTTGTGAGAACAAAGAATTAACTCTATAGTTTTTAGAAGCAATGGTTGTAAGAACACAAATTTTAAATTTACAAGTACTTTCAAAATATGTACAATGTGGGTTAGGTAGGGTAAAACTTAAAAACATGGGCCACTTTTTGTTATGGGGTGAAGTCACATGTATTTTCTTGTAATTCTTTCTTTAGTTTTCTTTAGGAGCATGTTTGGAAAGTCACCCAGGAATTGGATTTGGGTGTAATTACACAGTTTGGCATGTTTGTTTGGCCAAGTAATTACTTGTCCAGCATGAAATTGGGTGTAATTGGAGGGGTGCAATTACGCTCTCTAATTCTCAAGGGGATGTGAGAATTCGTGATAATTACACTGTGTAATTACAAGGTTATTTTTTATTTCCTTTCCTTCTTATTTTTATTTTAATTTATTTTCTTTATAACTTTTTATTTCTATTATTTTAATTTTCTAAATTTT
>MU726737.1:19353-39558 GCA_026770625.1 Nicotiana glauca | reverse complement strand
TTTTGATTTTTAAATAATGTTCTAATAATTGATTTTGAGCTTCATGCTCGGGTTGAGAGTGTAAATGGTCGGGCTAGCCTAGCAGTTGTGTTGGGCGCCATCACGATCGGGATTGGGGTCGTGACACTATCATCTCTACCGAAGAGTTGGTCTGCAACAGTAACTGCAGTTAGCAGTTCATCAGGAAGTACCAAACTCAAACTGAGTGATATTAGAGACTTGGTTCTAAGTGAAGATATTCGCCGAAGAGAATCAAGTGATTCCCCAGGATTTGCTTTTAATACCGAAAGCAGGGGGAGAATAAACCAAAGAGGACAGAGTCATGGTGGTGGCAGATCAAAGTCAAGGAGAAGAGGACAATCCAAAAATTGCAAGGACATTACTTGTTGGAATTGCGATAAAAAGGGTCACTACAGTAGCCAGTGTAGAGAACCAAAGAAGATGAAGGAAGAAAATTCAGCAAATGTAATTGCTGAACAAGTCGGTGATGCACTAATTTGTTGTGCAGACAGTCCAGCCGAATCTTGGATTCTGGACTCAGGTGCATCCTTTCACTCTACATCATGCAAAGAATTATTACATAATTATATTGCTGGAAAATTTGGAAAAGTTTATCTAGCAGACGGGGAACCTCTCAGCATTGCCGGAAAAGGTGAAGTTCATATAAAGACTTCACAAGGCAGGCTATGGAAATTGCAAAATGTACGACATGTTCCTGGCCTTAAGAAAAATCTGATATCTATGGGTCAAATTGATGGTGAAGGATATACAACAATATTCGGCAATGGATCGTGGAAGATAACCAAAGGGAATTTGGTTGTGGCATGAGGATTCAAAAGGGGAACATTATATGCAACTGCAATAGAAAGAGATACCATAGCAACAGTTGATCATGGCCGTGATACAACATTGTGGCACTGGAGGCTTGGGCATATGAGAGAGAAGGGAATGAAGCTTTTGGCATCCAAAGAAAATTTGTCAAACCTAAAATATGTTGAATTAGGTTTGTGCGAAGATTGCATTTACGGGAAACAAAAGAGAGTTAGTTTCTCAAAGGTGGGAAGAACGCCAAAGAAATAGAAGCTGGAACGAGTGCATACAGATGTGTGGGGACCAACTCCTGTAACTGCTCTAGGGGGCTCACGCTATTATGTCACCTTTATTGATGATTCCACAAGAAAGGTATGGGTTTATTTTCTGAAAAATAAATCTGATGTGTTTGTTACTTTTAAAAGATGGAAAATTGAAGTTGAAAATCAGACAAGTTTAAAGTTAAAATTTCTGAAGTCTGACAATGGAAGAGAGTATGATAGCCAAGAGTTCAAAGCATTTTGCTCGGAGAATGGGATCAGAATGATCAAGACAGTTCCTGGAACACCGGAACAAAATGGCATTGCTGAGAGGATGAACCGAACCCTAAATGAACGAGCGAGAAGTATGAGAACACATTCCGGATTGCCGAAGTATTTTTGGGCCGAGGCTGTTAACATGGCAGCTTACCTCATAAACAGGGGACCCTCTGTACCGTTGAATTTTAAAATTCCTGAGGAGGTATGGACAGGAAAGGAGGTAACTCTCTCACATCTTAAAATTTTTGGTTGTGTTGCTTATGTGCATGTAAACTCTAATGATAGAGATAAGCTTGATCCTAAAGCCAAGAAATGTTTCTTTATTGGCTATGGTGATGATAATTTTGGTTATCGATTTTGGGATGATCAGAATAGAAAGATCCTAAGACACATGAATGTAACATTTAATGAAAATGTGATGTACAAGGACAAGTTTAAAGTAGAACCAACCAACACCAGCAAATAGACAATGTCTAAAACAGTTGAGTTAGAAGAAATCTCAAAAAATGAAGTGGCTAGAGGGATTACAACTGATTCTGAAATTGAAGATGAAGAACCTGAAGCCGAATTTGAAGAAGAACTAGAAGCCGAACCCGGATAAGAACCAGAACCGGAACCAGAGATAGAATCAAATGCAGAACCAAATCTGGAATCAGGACCTGAATCAAATTCGGATTATGTTACTCATGAACCTATATTGAGGAGATCTAAAAGAGTCACGAATCCTCCAGATAGGTTAACTCTCTCTCTTCACTATTTACATCTAACTGATGCTGGAGAACTAGAGCATTTTGTTGAAGCAATGCAGGTGATAGACTCTGATAAGTGGAAGCTAGCCATGAAAGAAGAGATGAATTCTCTTCAAAATAATAAAACATGGATACTTACGGAGTTACCATGCAGGAAAGAAGGCATTGCAGAACAAGTGGGTGTACAGAGTCAAGGAAGAGCATAATGGTAAGAAGAGATACAAAGCACAATTAGTAGTAAAAGGCTTTCAGCAGAAAGAAGGAATTGACTACACCGAGATCTTCTCTCCTGTAGTCAAATTAACTACTATCAGATTGGTGCTAAGTATCGTAGCTGCAGAAAATTTGCATTTGGAGCAGCTAGATGTCAAAACTGCTTTCGTACATGGTGACCTTGAAGAAAACATCTACATGAAGCAACCTGAAGGTTTTCAAGTTTCTGGTAAAGAAAACCTTGTGTGTAAGTTGAAGAAGAGTTTGTATGGTTTGAAACAAGCTCCCCGACAATGGTACAAGAAATTTGATGTATTCATGTATAAAAATGGTTTCACACGATGTGAAATGGACCATTGCTGTTGTATCAAATATCTTGATGAATCCTATATCATTTTATTGTTGTACGTTGATGATATGCTAATTGCAGGATCTAGCATAATTGAGATCAACTTGGTTAAGAAACAACTAGCGGATGAGTTTGAAATGAAAGACTTAGGACCAGCTAAGCAAATGCTTGGGATGATGATTAGCAGAAACAGGTCGGAAGGAACCTTAAAGTTGTCTCAAGAAAAGTACATACAGAAGGTACTAAGCAAGTTCAGTCCTCATGATGCAAAGACCAGAAATACTCCACTTGGAAGCTATCTTAATCTGTCAAAGGACCAATCACCTACGACAGATGAAGAAAGGAAGTACATGTCCAAAGTTCCGTATGCTTCAGCAGTAGAAAGTTTGATGTATGTTATGGTTTGCACTAGACCTGACATAGCCCATGCAGTTGGAGTTGTCAGTAGATACATGTCAGATCCAGGAAAGGAGCATTGGGAAGGTGTAAAATGGATATTGCGATATCTCAAAGGCACCTCAGGTATGGTACTTTGTTTTAAAATGAGCAATACTATCTTACAAGGTTTTGCTGATGCAAATTTTGGCGGCGATCTGGATAGTCGAAAAAGTACCACTGGCTACGTGTTCACTTTAGGTGGTACTGCTATTAGTTGGATGTCCAGACTTCAGAAAAGTGTTGCTCTATCTACCACTGAAGCAGAGTACATGGCAATCTCAGAAGCTGGAAAAGAGATGATTTGGCTCAAGAATTTTCTTAAAGAGCTAGGTAAAGAGCAGGACAATTGTGAGCTTTTCAGCGATAGCCAGAGTGCAATTCATCTTGCCAAGAATCCAGTGTTTCATGCAAGATCGAAGCATATCCAGTTGAGGTATCATCATATCCGAGAGTTGATAAATGAAGGAACTCTTTCCCTGCAGAAGATACCAGGATCAAAGAACCCATCAGACATGTTGACCAAAGTTGTCGGTGTTGACAAACTGAGGCTATGCACCGCCTCAGTTAGACTTCAAGATTGATAATGCGAAGGTGCCACCATAGAATAGAAAATCTTTTTTTAATTTCTTTCTCGATGTAACATAGGTTTGAGGGGGAGATTGATAGGAGCAAACCTTGTTATTTGTTTGTAAAAGAAAGAAAAGAGAAAAGACAAAGTAAAAGTGCAAAAGTCAGAGAAAGAGAAAAAAATGATACGTGAAAAAGACAAGGAAAGAAAGGTCGGCATAATGAAAAAGGACAGCAAAATGTGTATGCGTTGAATTCGTTTACAATTGCGGTGCCGTCTTGCTGCATGTTCACATCTTTCTGAAGATTTCAGCTGATTCCTCTGCCTATAAATAGGCATTCCCTTCTTCAGTTGAAATCGTCCCTCACAATATTCTTCTTTCTCTCTCAACATCAATAAAGAGTTATTCTTTGTGTGGCCGTGGAGTAGGCAAAAATTGCCGAACCATGTAAATCTTGTCTTGTCTTGTTTTGAGAGTTTTTATTATTTTTCTCTTGAAATTATTATATCCTTCATTTAGTCCGATACGGTTCCCTACAAGCAATGTAGGTAAAAAGCCTTCCATGGAAAGTTGACTATTGCACTGTCCCTGTACAGTAGCATGTTGTCACGACCCTAGTTCACCGATCGTGAACATGTCATGATGACACCTAGCCCCCACGACCAGGTAAGCCAAGTATTGCAGAAAAGATATAATATTTGTAGAAAAACCAATTAAAACTGAATATATGAAAAATAACAACTGAGTATAAGGCCGTCTGGCCTGTACAACTCTAAGAATATGCGGAAGTCTACAACCAAATCCCAAAACCCGGAAACCCACGGGAAACACAAGCTAATAGAATTCCAATAAGTACTCTAATCTCTAGAATAACTACATCAAAAGTATGATAGGATAACAGCTCTACAACTAGAATAAGGAAGAGGACTCTTCGGTCTGCGGACGCTACAAATATACCTCGAAGTCTCCGTATGTCTCCTCGCCTCAAGGATAGTGCGCCTGAGTAGAGGTACCTGTATGATCTGCACATGAAAACATGCGCAACAAGGGCATGAGTAAACCACAACGGTACTCAATAAGTGCCAAGCCTAACCTCGGTTGGGTAGTGACGAGGAAGGTTAGGGACCTACTGAGGTAAAATATCATAATAATAATAATTAACAGTATCATAATCTAACAGGAATAATAAATAAAGCGGTGAAACAAGACAGGACAACAAAACAATAGCATCTACAAAGATAGAGTAAACGTAGAGTAAGCACAATACGATGTCATTGATACCAATGAGGGTCTCCCAGGATACCGTCCTGTATCCCTTTCCTCAACTGTCCAGCGGAGCTCCCGGGATACCGTCCCGTAGTCTAACTCATGTACCAATATGCAAGGGGGATATATCGGGAATCTAACCTGCAGTCCCAAAGTAAAAGTGCAGGGGGGATCTATCGGGAATCTAACCCGCAGTCCCAAAGTAAAAGTGCAGGGGGATCTATCGGGAATCTAACCCGCGTCCCAAAGTAAATAAACAAGGGGGGGGAGCTACCGGAATCCCACATCCGTAGTCCCAATGTAAATGCACAATCATAGCCAGAAACAAACCAAGGGATAAGTACAAAAAATGGAGCAGCAGATAGAACTAGCCTAGCATGCTTCACGTAGTACAATTAAACAACTTAAGCAATTAGGCAATTAAGTCAGTTAGACATGCTTTCCTAGTCTAGCACAAGTAATAAACTTCAAGTAAGATAAGGAAAATAAGAAAGAAAGTTAAATGTTAACAACTTAAGCAAAACCGGATTTTTCATCAATCGGCTCAAGTATGCGCTCGTCACCTCGCGTACAAGGAACTCAAATATCAAGAACAAATCCTAAGGGGAAAGGTCCCCCACGCAAAGTTAGACAAGCCACTTACCTCGAACCGACTCAATATCATTAGAAACCGCGCCTTTGCCATGAGTACCCGACTCCAAATGGCCCAAATCTATTCAATTCAATTACACATCGTAAATAATATTGCAAACAACTGATTCTACTATTAAAATTAAAGCTAGGGCACGAAAAATAGGTAAAATGACCAAAATGCCCCTCCAGCCAACGTCTAAGAATCAAATAATTTTCACATTTTCAGGACCCTTGTACTCTCACGAGTCTAACCATATAAAAATCTCCCAAATCGAAGGTCAAATTCTCCCTCAAAACCCAATAGTTTGGTCTATGAACTTTTACCCCAAATTACCAAGTTTTTTTATCCTAAATTCGAATTCCAAAGATGTATTTAGCTATATAATGATGAAATATAATGAAAAGGGATCAAAGAAATGTTGCCCAATGATTTTATCTTCAAACCCCACTCGAAATCGCCTTCTCTCGTGCTCAAATTGAGTTTTCTAACTTATGAAATCAAAACCCTCGAATCTCTATATCTGCACAGTCATTTCTGCTTCTGCGGACAAGGGACCGCTTCTGCGGTCTCGCTTATGCGAAACATCAACCGCTTCTACGGTTTTCACTTAAGAGATCAAATTCTACTTCTGCGGATATACAACCGCTCCAGCGGTACCGCTTATGCAGAAACTTGACCGCTTCTGCGGTTCCTGAGGGGGAAGCCAATCTCGCTTCTGCGATAACCAAGGCCGCTTCTGCGTCTCCGCTTCTGCGGAAATACTATCACTTCTGCGATTTCCTGGAAGGTGACACCAAGTCGCTTCTGCGACATCCAAGGCCGCTTCTGCAGTTCCCAAATGGCAGAAGTGAAAATACCAGAAAGAAAAATACCAACTGCAGCAACACTTAGAAAGTTTCTCCGTTAACCACCCGAAATCATCCCGAGGCCCCCGGGACCTCAACCAAAAGCACCAATACCACCTAATACCTTATTCAAACTTGTACCAACATTGAAACACTTAAAACAACACCAGAAATCCAATTAAATCAAAGATTGAAGCCTAAGAACTTCAAATTCCAACAAAAACACGCTTTCGATCAAAAACCTAACCGAACCTCGCCCGAATGACCTAAAATTTTGCATACATATCCCAAATGATATGACAGAACTACTGCAACTTCCAGAATTCCAATCCGACCCTCGGATCAAAACTCACTATCGAACCGGAAGCTTCAAAAATTCAAATTTCGGCATTTCAAGCTTAAATGAGCTAGGAACCTCTAAAATATATTCCAAACATGCTCCCAACCCCGAAATCACCTAACGGAGCTAGCGGAACCATCAGATTTCCATTCCGAGGTCGTCTTCATACTGTTCCGATTACGGGCCATTTTTCAACTCTTAAGCTCTCATTTAGGGACTAAGTGTCCCAAAACACTCTGAATCCTAACACCGAACGTCCCGGCAAACTAAAATAGCAGAAAAGAACTTAGGGGAAGCAGTTAATAGGGAAATAGGGTGTAAATTCTAAAAACGACCGGCCGGGTCATTACACATGTGCATGCAATAACTTTCTTGCTGGAGAGTTGACTTCATACAGTCTCCTCGGGAACTAGTAGGGTCCTGTTTCCTCAGCTGTTCCTTCCTCTCTGAAGAGTTGAGTTATATCCCATGTTGGATCCCAAACTAGAACTTTGTGATCTCAAGGTCTTGTAGATGTGTAACAGGTTCCGTATCTGGTTCTGGATGGTAAGTTTGTTAGATCATCAAAACATAAAGTAAAGTACATATGCCCAAGGTACTTGTAACCTATCAGCCACTAAGGGGGAACAAGTCCTATTCTAGACAATAACTTCATAATCTTCGGAGTCCGAAGTCAAACTCCTATATCTAAACGGTGAACTTCTTTAACCATAGTCCTCTTGTTTGCCTCAATCATGAGCTATACTTCCCATAATTGATTATCTTTTTAAGGTACTTCCTGAAAACATTTCTAGTATTATTGCGAGCTAAGTCTTTGATTTGTACTCCAAAATTAAAGCCTTGTGCAATGGCAATACCCTCATGATAAATAATTGGGAATAATTTGATCCCATGCTAACTATGTGGGTTTCGAATCTCCAACTCGACTTATTGACGATTTTCACATCTCCCTATTTAACCAACGGTTAGGGTCTTGTACTTGCGGATCCTTCTCTTATGTTGGGATCCAAATAACTTTGCTTATGTTATGCAATTCTTGCAATTTATGTCAATGACAACTCATCTTCAGACTTTCTTTTGAGCAATCTTTCTTACTAGGAAAAACTAAAATACTTACTTGAACGAAAACTTGATGTATTCAAAAGTATCAAATACAATCTTAATGATTTAACTCTGCCCACACTGTCAATCTTAGGAAGACCCCATTTATAATAACTCTTAAGGGCTATTCTTTTGTAGTTTTCTCTCTTACTGCTAGCTATTTTTTTTAATTCCTACTATCACTGTACTTCGGGTTTAACTTAAACTCTTTAGTTTCTAACACGTGTTAGATATTTCAAACTGTCATCCACTCACTAGAGTTAACCTGGCTAAGTGAATCAAATCTTACCTCTACTAGCCATGTTGAGCTAATTCACAGCATCTACTCAAAACTTACTTACTATTCTTTTACTAATCACTTGCTAGCATCAGTTTTCTTGCTCTACTTTGAATAACTAAAGTGAAGCATAAAGTTATTTATAAATTTTCTCACCATCCGACCTTATTCTATGGTCGCATATATATATATATATATATATATTTGAACAATGTACATGGATCACACTTAGGAAAAGTTCATCTGTCTTAAACGAAATTGGAATGTCTAACCCCTAAGTTTCTAAACACTTCAAAATCATATCAGACTATAAAATCTGGGGTAAACACTTAGTCACATAACCTTAAGGGAAATGTCATATCCTTTATCTAAAACAAATAGCTACTTCTTATAGCAATTCACTAATGTGAGCACGTGATTTTTGCCCCATACGAACAACTCCCAAAGAAATCAAAACAAAAATTATCTGTTTTATTGTGTGCATTTTTGTGAATTTTCATAGGATTTTATGTCATTATTTGCCTGTGTCCATGCATGTTTGTGTTTAAATAAATAAAAAATACAAAAATATGTTGCCTTTATATTTAGGACTAATTAAGTAAGTGGCTATTTTATAAAAAATAAAAAGTCACAAAAATAGCGTACTTGGCATTTTTAGTGTTTAGTTTCAAATTTTATGATTTTTTCTTTTAGCTTGGTGTTTAATTATTTGTGGTAACTATTACTTAGAGTTAATGGTATTTTATAAGGTAATTTTGACTTATAATTTAATTAGGATTTTTAGTTTTGATTTTAGGAAATAAAATAAAAGGAAAATAAATGAAAGAAGTCGGAATTGGGCTAAAAATTCCCTAGCCCAAACGTTCAAACACCCGAAACTCAACAATCCAGCCCAAATTTTCCCCATACCCAGTCCAAATTGGCTCGGTCCCTGAGACATTAAAACGACGTAGTATGGTGATAATACTACGTCATTTCAAAGTCAACAAATGTCAGACATTCATCCTTTCCCCATCCAATAGTTTGCAATCTTCCCCATCACCCGTTTTACCCACCCCGACCCGTCTACCCCTGCCCAATCCGGAATTAACTAAAATGACACCGTTTTGCCCCACCATGAATAATCTGAACCATCAATTCCCATTGATCCAACGACTCACGTTAATTGACCTATTTTAATATACCCAAGTCCCTCAAACCACCCAAACCCGACCAATCCCATTTCACAACCCTCATCCCCTTACTCATCTCTTCAGAGACAAAATGTAACGCCGCCTTAAACCTCCGCCTGCCGCCTGCCAAAAATCCTCTACGGTGGCGGCTGGCATCCAATCCATCCCAAATTAACACCCCATCCTCACCTCCACCTCCTCATTTCAAATATACAAACACCTTCCCTCAAAACCCACCCGAGTTTTTCGAATATCCAAAAAATCGACAGTCCCTCCGCCGTGTCCGGTGGCATCACCTCCGATGGCCACCAAATTTACACCCTAGGTCCCCCTCACCTTCCTCTTCCCAAATATACAAACCCCTACCCTCAAATAACAACAAAATCCTTTGAATATTCATTTGAAAGGATGAACCCTAGCGCCGCCACAAAATTCCCCGGTGGCGGCGCCATCTCCAACCGTTCCCAAATTATCATCTCACAACCATCTTGACCCTTTATTCCTAAAAATAAAATGAAGATCTGCCTTCAAACCAAGCCAGGATAGGTCGAATTTTAGATTTAGGGTTCGGACCCTAAAACCTCAAGAGTCCCAGTCATTTAAGCTAATTTTTGACTTTGACTATGTGTTCTTGCTAAGAACACACAGTTAAAGTCAAGATTTGGCTTAACACAAAAGGTCCGAAGGTCCCTTGTAATCTTCATTGTCGGTAAGTCCTTTATCTCATTTTCATCATTTAATTTTTATTTTTCAGTCTCTTCTTCTTCTTCTTTTTCTTTTCTGTGATTAGGCATAATTTAGTTAGGATATGGACCAGGTTTTAGTAATTAATTATTAATTGTTAGTTCGATTTTAATCCTTATCTTTTGAATGTTGTGAGTCAAAGCTTATGAATAGAGTTCTAGTCTCTTGAATGTTACTTGTTTCTTATTTTGATAGAAAATATTAGATTTGAATTAGTTAATCTTTAGAATGATTAAACCAGAATTCGAGTAAGTGAATTGTTTGGACTTGAACATTTGGACCCTTTGAGTCGTTTGGACTCCAGAATCTGCCTGAACCATTTGAGGTTCAGGGAGTGTTCATTCCAGGGGTTTGAAAGCCACTGTTTGATTGACCTTGGGTCAATTTGACCCATGTCTTGATCCGGCTGCTGATAAGTGTAAGAGGTAATTCACAAGGTTTTAAAGGGTAATTTGGGAATTTGGACCTGCAGTAATTAGCTTAGTGGGATGCTAAAGATAATGTGACAATGGATAGAATAATTTAATAAGCACTAGGATAATGGGTAATTAACAAATGAAAAGCTGAAACATAGTGGGAAGTGCACTAACAAAAGTACTCACTAAGGGTATCTAAAATTAAGGATAAAAGGGAAGTCTGAAGTTTATAAAAAGGTGAGATTGAGATACAAACAAAAGGGGGGATAGAAAAAAGAGAGGATTCTGATATAGATTGAGAGGGAATAGAGAGAAGGCATTAAATTGAGAGTTTAAAAGCGCATTTTTGAGAGCTTTGAGAGGTCTTTTAATCAGAATTCTTGAAAGTTTTAAGGGAGTCTTTCAGAGAGTTTTGAAAGTTTAAAAATACAGAGAAGAATATTGAAAAAGATCACCGTTTCATTGAAGCTCCCTTTCTGCTTCATTGATTTCATTTTTCCTGGTTTAAGTTTACTAGATTGGTCTTGAGTGATTTTGGGTCCAGTTGAATTGGTTTCTGATTGAACTCTAGTTGCTGAAAGTTTTAAGTGGTTCTGGGTGCCTCTTTGAGTTACTTGGCTTGTTTTGGTATTGCTGTGCTAACTGTTTCTCCTTCCTGTTGATCTCTGATTTCCAGGTACACACTTAGTTGCTTCATTGATGTAACTTCACTTATCAAAACACGAAATGAAAGTATTCAACCATGTGTGTGCTGGAAGATGTATTTGTAGTTAATTAGATATTAAGGACATGTAATTGTGTAATGTAGTCTAATTAGATCCATACTCAATGAGACTCAGACTGTGTGATTTGTACCTAAGTGGACTGTTTTTGGATAGTTAACTTGTAGTTATCACCTGTAGATTTAGTATGGTTTAATATTGGCTTCAATCTAGCCTGGTGATAAAAATCGAATATCAGGATCGTGTGGGTTCATAATTGATGTGGAGATCAGTGTGTGATGCTCGCTTCCATCTCTATTTCAATCAAAGTATGCATGTCAAATAGTTTTATGGTTCAGTAACTAAAATCAACAGCCTAATTAGTGATGCCATTCCTTTGTTTCATCTTGTTCACTAATTCAATGTAGGTATAAATAATTGTGTGTTAGTGGTTAATACTAGTAGCTTACGTGATTCGAACATGTACCACTCAAGTTGTTTAGTCTAATAATTCAAGGTTATGCCATGAATTAACATAGTTAAATTCAGTCCAACATCTCCAGTTTGCTTTTCATCCTTAAATGATGTTTAAGGACTCACCATTAGTTGAATATATAAAATAACCTCAGTCTTAATTTGAAATTTAAACAATTTGTTTTATTAATTTGGGTGAAACAACTTGGGACAATTTTAGAATGTATTGGTTCTGGTTTAATTGAAAGTCACGTTTGATTTAATAATTAGCCTTCCTTCATGCTATTTGGGCTTCCGTGTTACAACGGTTGGCCCAGGTCCTATCTTAGTTATGTGCACGCCTGGGCCTTGGCCTGAGACTGCTTACTATTTATGCCTACATGGATCGGGTTTTCTTACGTGGCCATATTCAAAGCCCAAGCTGATTAAAGATAAAAATTCTCACGAGTACATGGACCCAAATATAGTAGTATTTAAGCCATAATAATTAATTAGGACTTTTCTTTGTTTTAGAGACAATTTAATAGAAAAATATAGTTTTCTTTAGAATTGGCCTTTAGATAATAAATGGGACGAGCCTCGCCAAATAAACGTATAGATTGCGGGGCCCTCGTTAAATATGTACTTAGATTTTGGGACGGGCTATTAGTGAATTTCACGCCCTTCTCAAAAATAATAATGCGTTAGTCTCTTCAGGCGCGTGTTTCAATAATTTACCTTCTTAAACTCGGGTGCGCATTTATGTGACCCAAATCCAAATCTCAACGAAGTCGGAATGTGTTAACAACCACGGGTGCATTTATGTGATGTGGTTCGAGACACATTTTCACGACGTTGCAATTCTCGTTAAAAGATAATAATAAAAGCGGTTAAAGTTAAAATTTGCACATAGGTTCATAATTGTTAAAAACCAGATAATTTAAGCCAAATATAACAGTTGAACGACCGTGCTAGAACCATGAAACTCGGGAATGACTAACACCTTCTCCCGAGTTAACAGAATTTCTTACTCGAATTTCTGGTTCGCGGACTGTTAAACAGAGTCATTCTTTTCCTCGATTCGGGATTCAAACCGGTGACTTGGGACACCATAAATCTCCCAAGTGACGACTCTGAATCTCTTAATAAACGAATCCCATTTTGATTGTCCTTTAATTGGAAAAACTCCCTTTATTATACCCTTTACGGGGTGTAGTGGTGAAAAAGGAGGTGCGACAGCTCTGGCGACTCTGCTGGGGACAGGAACCCAGAACTTGGTTCAGGGTTCAAGAATTCGAGCTTGGAATATTTGTTGTATTATTTGGTTTTATTACATGTTTTGAACTAATGTGCAAATGTTGCCTTTTACCGCTTTGATATTGGTGAACTGTATATAAATTGTTACGATGCATCTTACTTGCTACTTGTGCATTTATTTGTTTCGGACTTGCATGCTAACCAACTTTGAATTTTGAAAAAAAAGAAGAGAAATAGCAATGTAGAGGGTTAAGAGAGTTAATCACCTGTTTTGAAAATACCAATGCCCAAACAGTGTCAAAACTCTGCTGAATTTTTGAGAAAATGAAAAAAAAAAGAGGATTTTTTTTTGTTTTCAAAAATAGTCCGTTTTATTTTTCAATGAAATGAAAAAAATAATAGAAAAAAAGAAAAATGGTTTTTGTTTTCAAATATAGTTTGTTTTATTTGGCAGAACTACGTAAGTTTGATTCTCATCGGATGTGGGATACGTAGGCAACCCATATCGGGTTCAACTATTCTGATTTTTTAAATGTTGTTGTTTTGCCATAAGTGAAGGTAATTCTTGTCCAAAATAGCCGAAGTCCCCAAAAGGACGCCGGAAGACTATTTTTGTGAGAACGACTGTCTTTGGTCATTTCTCAAAATCTTTGGTCGGTTAGCAAACACATCCTTTAAATCTTCTTCAAAGTTCTGAAAGGTTGTATTGACAAAACTGGGTATTTTTATCAAATTGTTTGAGAAATAGTGATGATTTTTTTTTTATGAAAAAAAAAAATAATAATCTGTATTTGTGAGTCAAGTCTATTAGTCTATTTTAGGCTGTATTGCCATTTTGATGTTAGAGTCTTTTGGAATCCGTTAATGTTGTAATAAAATATGTCGTAATAAATATATTTTTCTGTTATGAAAAAGTTGAAAAGAAAAATCTAATTTTTTATTAGTCATTTGGCACTTATCTGTCAGAACTACGCACATTCAGATTCATGCGGAGACATGATACGTAGGTAATCAACATAAGATTCGACCACCATTAAAAGAAAAAAAATAAAGAAAATAAAGGAAAATTTGGGAGGCGTTCAAAAGGGGTACAATTATAAGAAGCCGAAATGACGCACGTAATTGAAGCAAATGCATGATTGAAAGGGTTAATTGCCTAGGTGCATTGCATCCTTAATGTGTGTTTACCTATCTGTCAAAAGCCCTAACACTAACAAGTTGCTCTCATTTTGTTCTTTTTCAATTCTTAGAAAGGTGGTTGGTTTGTGCTTCTAAAGTAACACTTCCCTGCAACACAAAGGCAAAATACAACGACATAGAACAACAGAACTAAGTGGGTTGGTGCCGATGCCCAAAAACAGTTGGTTGAACAGGACAACTGTTGGTAGACGAGGTAAAAATGTTGAGGCAGCATGTGACAGACATGTATCAGGCTTGGATGGTTGGGAAGGCACCCATACCGACACCGCCTGGTTTCTCAGATGCTGTCCTTACCCAAACTTTGGCATCTCCTGATCACCCTAGTATCTCCATCACTCTTCCTCCAAGTTCTGAGAGGCTGAAGAACATAGAACAATCCTTAAAAAATGTGCAAGAGATGGGAGACCGAGGCATCATGTCTTACCAAGAGTTGTGTACACTCCCTGACGTCCGCCTGCTCGCAAGGTTTAAAGTACCAAAGTTCAACTTGAATAAGGAATGCGAAGATCCGGTAGTCTATCTGAAGGAATATTGTAAGGAAATGAGGAATGTTGGTGAGAAAGACGATTTGCTAATGGCATACTTCAGTAAAAGCTTGACTGGGGCAGCCTTGGAATGTTATGATCGTCAAGATGTCAGTAAGTGGCATGCATGGGGCGACATGGCTCAGGATTTTGTGCGACGCTTTCAGAATAATACATACATTGTCCCGAATCACTCCTCCATATCTCGGATAGAAGAGAAACTTAAAGAAGGTTTTGGGAAATTCTGGCTCAGATGGAGTAAACAAGTTGCCCGGGGTGATCTCCCCATGAAAAGAAAAGATGCTGTAGAGCCCCACCAATGTCAGAGTCCAGTGGTCGGCCTTGCTAAATGCCCTCAGTCTCAACATCGTCCCCGTGGATATCCTTGTGCGCCATATGACCCTCCCCGATGCTACTTCTCCCATATAATTCCCAAAGACATACTTCACTTTCCAAGTACCCAGCTCCACAAAATGCCTATCCACCCCTACGATCATACCAGAAACCCCCTGGGTTAGGTTTTAGGCCAAATCAGGCATTTAGGAATAAGAAAAGACTCTCACCCCTATCAGAGAATCCTATGCAAGCTTATTTGAGAAGCTAAAATAATATGACATGATTGCACCCATTCATCCAAATCAGGTGGACCCATGTGCAAGAAGCTTTTACCCATCTAAAAGGTGTGAATACCACTCCATTGCTCAGGGGCACAATGTGGAAAGTTGTCATTGTTTGAAAAAGGAAATAGAAAGAATGATTCGCGAAGGGGTAATTATGATCAATGACAATAACAAAGAGCATGTGAATCCTCTTGGGGATGTATTGACTAAAGCTGAGGACATTGGAGCGGATAATGGTCTTGGAAATGTTGATGCACAAGTCGGTGGCTAAGATGCCGTGCTTGGTAATTGGAAAGATGCTCGATCTCTTGGTCAGCCGGAGAGGAGTTTTGGTGGTTTATTTAGTTGTTATTTCTATTGTCCGGGTTATTCTTAGGATTGTAATCCAGATATTATCTTGTGTCAACCCTCTTATCCTTTCATCTTGTCATAGTGGCTTGTTTGGTGTTGTCCAGGTTCGTTTTAGATTTATTCCAGGGTTGTACTCTGGTTTTCTTTGCTTGTTTTGTGGTTCGAACCATTTCATCGTTTGTCTAATGTAAATTCCGGTATTTTGTTACATCCAGTCATCTTCTTTGTTTAGTTCCTTTTTATCCTTTTGTTTTGTCTTTTGTTCAACGTCAGTTCTAGTGACATGACATGCATGCACAGTTTAGGCCTAATTTTAAAAGTTAATTATAAAACCATTGGGACATGATCGGGACGCTTAACGGAAATAAGAACGGTTTGAGATCACTTGAAGCCAACCGTAGAAGCAAGGGCCGTTCATAATAATAAGAGGGAAAGTATTACCCAGTGGTGCATTATATTTAACAAGATGAAGAGGGCGAATGTGCGGATATGGCTATCAAGTCCAGCACAATCAGAAGATGTTACGAATGTTTAATTGTGTTGTTTGCACTTGGCATGTTTTGAAGATTGGAATGACGAAGGCATTTTGTTCTGCTATCTAAACACTTTATCCTTCGTCAGGCCTTTAAGCCTTATTTGTTTTCTTTCATACCCCTCCTTCGGAATCAGTAGGAAAGAGTAGAAATACAAACATGAAAGATAAGAAAAAGAAAAAGAAAACAACAAAAACAAGAAAGAAACAAAAGAGAAAGAAAAGAAAGAGATAAAGAAAAAGAAAAAGAAAAGGAAAATAATAAATAAGTAAAAAAAGAAAGTCTATAACAACAAGGAAATTAGTGTGAGATACGTTAGACCTGATTCCTTTTAAGGATACGTAGGAAGCTTCACGACTCGGTCATAGTGGAACAAAAATTAGAGGATCCCCAAGCAAGAAACTGGGGCAGAAGTTGTGGTTTTTGTAAAGAAATTTGGTTTCGAATATAGTAATCCTAAACCCATGTTAATTTGTTTGAGCCTTTAATACCCTTTCTTTCTAGCCCTATCCAAAAGTCCATGTTACGGTCCTAAGAAAGACCTTTTGACCAGTCTTCAAAAGATGCCAAGTCGGGCAAATGGAAGTCGAGAATAACACTCTGATCTCCAGCAGAAAAGTAATGAAAATGAGAGAGTCTTATCGATGAAAACCTTCACAGGCACCGTAAGGCGACAAAAGTTGAGAGAAATAAAACGAGAGAGTCTTGTTGGTAAAAACCTTCACGGGCACCTTGAGGTGACTGTGAGCTAAAAGGCTTGATAGTGAAAACCTTTCGGGCACTACAAGTCGAATAAAGATTGAGAATCAGATGGGAAATCACCAGACGAAGAATGTGAAAGGCGATTAACGATGGAGGATAGGCCACATGTGCATTAGAGTTGGTATCCGCGTCTAATAGGTTTCTACTTTATAGTTTTTCTTGTTAGGAATCATCTCTTTCCTTTGACTTTTACTCTGTTCCTTTTATTTTCGTTCGTTTCCTCTTCCTGAGTCTGTTTGGTCAGAACAAGTGAGAAATGACTTCAAAATTTGCCATCAGCTTTCTAAATGCACAACAAAAGATCTGGCTAGTACATCAAAGTGGCATAAGTCAAGAAAGAACAAAATATACACAGAGCAGAGAGCGATGGACGTGATTTGGGAATTCGCGTGGGACACAAAGGTCAAAGAGATGACAGTTCACAAGCAATGCCACGAAAATGAGATATTGGGTCTGAACGAAGAAAAGGTATTTCAGTGATACGGAAGACAGAGAAAGTGGTTAGTCAGTAAACATGCAAAATCTTCAAGTGAAATCAGTTATCATGGAAAATACATGGGGTAAGATAAGAAGACTAGAAGTAATAGTTGAGAGGTTTGTGAATAAGGAGTCGTCAAGAAGGGTGGAAGTTATCAGCCAAGTTTCAAAGATGGTCAAACAACACATAGCATGGAAAGGAGAAAAGGAAAACCATCCACAACAGGAGTATCATAACCAACCACCGCACTTTAAACTGACAAAATTTTCTTTGATTTGAAACAGGGGCAGGAAATGTTATTGATGGCAGAAAGGTATGATACAAGAAAGATTATCAAACAGGGGTAGAAAATTTTCTTTCATTTGGAAAATTTTCTTGAAGTTGGGTACCCATCGGAAGAACGAGGAAGTCAATTCAAGATTTTAGAGAGAAGAAGATAACACAAGTTTTAAAGAAAGTAGTACCAGAGGAAGGAAAACACCGGTTTTAAGGGAAGTAGTCTTTGAAGGAGGAAGATAACATAGTTTTGGAAAAAAAAAAGAGGGAAGTAGTTTTCAGAGGAAGGAAACACCAGTTTTGAGGGAAGTAGTTTTTGAAGGAGGAAGATAACACAAGTTTTGAGGGAAGTAGTTTTTGAAGGAGGAAGATAACACAAGTTTTGAGGGAAGTAGTTTTTGAAGGAGGAAGATAATTCAAGTTAGAAGGAAAATGGTTCAGGAGGCAAGAGGAAACAATGGTAATAGAATGCAGTTCAAGTTGTTATTGAGGTCAGGAGCCCGCCTGAAGAGCGGAAAGGCGTTATATTTTTAAGTTGAAATTGTAGTCAGGAGCCCGCCTGGAGAGCGAAAAGGCGTCATATTTTTAAGTTGTAGTTGAGGTCAGGAGGCCGCCTGAAGAGCGGAAAGGCGTTATCTTTTTAAGTTGTAGTTGAACTCAGGAGCCCGCCTGAAGAGCGAAAAGGCATTATATGTTTAAGTTGTAGTTGAAGTCAGGAGCCCGCCTAAAGAACGGAAAGGCGTTATATTTTTAAGTTGAAATTGAAGTCAGGAGCCCGCCTGAATATCGGAAAGGCGTTATATGTTTAAGTTGAAATTAAAGTCAGGAGCCCGCCTGAAGAGCGAAAAGGCGTTATATTTGTAAGTTGTAGTTGAAGTTAGGAGCCCGCCTGAAGAGCGGAAAGGCGTTATATTGTTAAGTTGTAGTTGAAGTCAGGAGCCCGCCTGAAGAGCGGAAAGGCGTTATATTGTTAAGTTGAAATTGAAGTTAGGAGCCCGCTTGAAGAGCGGAAAGGAGTTATATGTTTAAGTCATAGTTTTAGTCAGGAGCCCGCCTGAAGAACGAAAAGGCGTTATATTTTTTAGTTGTAGTTGAAGTCAAGAGCCCGCCTGAAGAGCGGAAAAGCATTATATTTTTTAGTTGAAATTGAAGTCAGGAGCCCGTCTGAAGAGCGGAAAGGCCTTATATTGTTAAGTTGAAATTGAAGTCAGGTGCCCGCCTGAAGAGCGGAAAGGCTTTATATTTTTTAAGTTGTAGTTAAAGTCAGGAGCCCGCTTGAAGAACGGAAAGGCGGTATCTTTTTGAGTAGCTGTTAAAGTCAGTAAAGCGGAGGGTTACAACAAAATTCCCCAGCATAAATCCAAGTTCAGAAATCAGAAGGAAGGCAACAATGGTTGGAAGAAGGCAGTTCAAGCTTTGAATGGAAAATAATACGAAGCTCACAAGAAGGAAATAAGCAGTTCGAGTTCGGCAATCAAGAGAGAATACAAGTCAAGTCAGAAGGAAAGAAACATCAGAGGAAACACAAGCCAACAAGACAATAAGGCAACAAGAGACACAAGAGCAAGTTGGAAGATCTAGATAAGATTTTGTAATTCATAGACTATAGTTTAGTCTAGCTTCTTATTTTTGTTTAGCACGGTGTAATAAGGAGGTCAGTAAGCAGTAGCAACAGCAGTAACAGTAAAACCACAGTTTCAAGGTAGTCCCAGCTACCAAAACTTCCCGAACTACATTGACCTGATTAATTTTTAGCCAAGGATATGTAGGAGACCTTTTGAAGCAAAGGTTTGGTCAAATCTTTCAAAAAATGCTTCACACGGGGTATTCAAACGGGCAAAAATCGCTCGTATCCGCTCACTTTTTCTCTGCACAAAAACTCTTCATGTTTACGGGCAAAGAGGGGCAGCTATGAGCACGTGATTTTTGCCATATATGAACTACTCCAAAAGAAATCAAAACAAAAATTGTCTGTTTTATTGTGTGCATTTTTGTGAATTTTCATAGTATTTTATGTCATTATTTGCCGTGTCCGTGCATGTTTATGTGTTTAAATAAATAAAAAATACAAAAATATGTTGCATTTACATTTAGGACTAATTAAGTAAGTGGTTGTTTTATAAAAAATGAAAAATCACAAAAATAGCATACTTGGCATTTTAATTGTTTAGTTTCAAATTTTATGATTTTTTCTTTTAGCTTAGTGTTTAATTATTTGTGGTAATTATTACTTAGAGTTAATGGTATTTTATAAGTTAATTTTGGCTTATAATTTAATTAGGATTTTTAGTTTTGATTTTAGGAAATAAAAGAAAAGGAAAAGAAATGAAAGAAGTCGAAATTGGGCAAAAAATTCCCTAGCCCAAACGTTCAAACCCCTGAAACCCAACAATCCAGCCCAAATTTGACCCATACCCAGTCCAAATTGGCTCGGTCCCTGAGACATTAAAACGCAGTAGTATGCTGATAATACTACGTCGTTTCAATGTCAACAAATCTCAGCCATTCATCCTTTTCCCATCCAACGGTTCGCAATCTTCCCCATCCACTGTTTTTACCCACCCCGACCCGTCTACCCTTGTCCGATC
>MU726737.1:3796-19347 GCA_026770625.1 Nicotiana glauca | reverse complement strand
CCCCCCCCCCCCCCATGATTAATCTGAACCATCAATTCCCATTGATCCAACGGATCATGTTAATTGACCTATTTTAATATACCCAAGTCCCTCAAACCACCCAAACCCGACCAATACCATTTCACAACCCCCATCCCCTTACTCGTATCTTCAGAGACGAAATGTAACGCCTCCCTAAACCTCTGCCTGCCGCCTGCCAGAAATCGCCTACGGCGGCAGTCGACATCCAATCCACCCCAAATTAACACCCAGCCTCACCTCCACCTCCTCATTTCAAATATCCAAACACTTTCCCTCAAATCCCACCCGAGCTTTTCGAATATCCAAAAAATTGACAGTCCCTCCGCCGTGTCCGGTGGTATCACCTCCGATGGCTACCAAATTTACACCCTAGGGCCCCCTCACCTTCCTCTTCCCGAATATCCAAACCCCTACCCTCAACTAATAGCAGAATCTTTCGAATATTCATTTGGAGGGATGAACCCTAGTACCGC
Organism: Nicotiana glauca; assembly: GCA_026770625.1. Lineage (NCBI taxonomy): Eukaryota > Viridiplantae > Streptophyta > Magnoliopsida > Solanales > Solanaceae > Nicotiana > Nicotiana glauca. The sequence goes on along the minus strand of MU726737.1, from coordinate 18,853 downwards.
CACAAAATTGCCCGGTGGCGGCGCCATCTCCAACCATTCCCAAATTATCATCTCACAACCATCTTGACCCCTTCTTCCTAAAAAAACATGAAGACCTGCCTTCAAATCAAGCCATGATAGGTCGACTTTTAGATTTAGGGTTCGAACCCTAAAACCTCAAGAGTCCCAGTCATTTAAGCTAATTTTTGACTTTGACTATGTGTTCTTGATAAGAACACACAGTTAAAGTCAAGATTTGGCTTAACACAAAAGGTCCGAAGGTCTCTTGTAATCTTCATTGTCGATAAGTCCTTTATGTCATTTTCATCATTTCATTTTTATTTTTCAGTCTCTTCTTCTTCTTCTTTTTCTTTTCTGTGATTAGGAATAATTTAGTTAGGATATGGACCAGGTTTTAGTAATTAATTATTAATTATTAGTTCGATTTTAATCCCTATATTTTGAATGTTGTGAGTCAAAGCTTATGAATAGAATTCGACTCTCTTGAATGTTACTTGTTTCTAATTTTGATAGAAAATATTAGGTTTGAATTAGTTAATCATTAGAATGATTAAATCAGAATTCGAGTAAGTGAATTATTTCGACTTGAACATTTGGACCCTTTGAGTCGTTTGGACTCCAAAATTTATAGAGCTTTGAGAGGTCTTTCAATCAGAATTCTTGAGAGTTTTAAGGGAGTCTTTCAGAGAGTTTTGAAAGTTTAAAAATACAAAGAGGAATATTAAAAAAGATCACTGTTTCATTGAAGCTCCCTTTCTGCTTCATTGATTTTATTTTTCCTGATTTAAGCTCACTAGATTGGTCTTGAGTGATTTTGGATCCAGTTGAATTGGTTTCTGATTAAACTCTAGCTTGCTGAAAGTTTTAAAAGGTTCTGGGTGCCTCCTTGAGTTACTTGGCTTGTTTTGGCATTGCTGTGCGTCAATATCTCAGTTTCTGTTTGGTTCTTAGGTCACCGAGTCATTCCTGGGTTGAACTTACTGTGTTGTGGCCGCTTGAAACTCCTGATACCTGTTGTCTGTTCTGCTGTGCTAACTGTTTCTCCTTCCTGTTGATCTCTGATTTCCAGGTACACACTTAGTTGCTTCATTGATGTAACTTCACTTATCAAAACACGAAATGAAAGTATTCAACCATGTGTGTGCTGGAAGATGTATTTGTAGTTAATTAGATATTAAGGACATGTAATTGTGTAATGTAGTCTAATTAGATCCATACTCAATGAGACTCAGACTGTGTGATTTGCACCTAAGTGGACTGTTTTTGGATTGTTAACTTGTAGTTATCACCTGTAGATTTAGTATGGTCTAATATTGGCTTCAATCTAGCCTGGTGATAAAAATCGAATATCAGGATCGTGTGGGTTCATAATTGATGTATAGATCAGTGTGTGATGCTCGTTTCCATCTCTATTTCAATCAAAGTATGCATGTCAAATAGTTTTATAGTGCAGTAACTAAAATCAACAGCCTAATTAGTGATGCCATTCCTTTGTTTCATCTTGTTCACTGATTCAATGTAGGTATAAATAATTGTGTGTTAGTGGTTAATACCAGTAGCTTATGTGATTCGAACATGTACCACTCAAGCCGTTTAGTCTAATCATTCAAGGTTATGCCATGAATTACCATAGTTAAATTCAGTCCAACATCTCCCGTTTGCTTTTTATACTTAAATGACATTTAAGGACTCACCATTAGTTGAATATATAAAATAATCTCAGTCTTAATTTGGAATTCAAACAATTTGTTTTATTAATTTGGGTGAAACAACTTGGGACAATTTTAGAATGCATTGGTTCTGGTTTAATTGAAATTCACGTTTGATTTAATAATTAGCCTTCCTTCAGGCTATTTGGGCTTCCGTGTTACAACGGTTGGCCCAGGTCCTATCTTAGTTATGTGCACGCCTGGGCCTTGGCCTGAGACTGGCTTACTATTTATGCCTACATGGGCCGGGTTTTCTTACGTGGCCATATTCAAAGCCCTAGCTGATTAAAGATAAAAATTCTCACGAGTACATGGACCCAAATATAGTAGAATTTAAGCCATAATAATTAATTAGGACATTTCTTTGTTTTAGAGACAATTTAATAGAAAAATATAGTTTGCTTTAGAATTGGCCTTTAAATAATAAATGGGACGAGCCTCGCCAAATAAACATATAGATTGCGGGGCCCTCGTTAAATATATACTTAGATTTCGGGACGGGCTGTTAACGAATTTCACGGCCTTCTCAAAAATAATAACGCGTTAGTCTCTTCAAGCGCGTATTTCAATAATTTACCTTCTTAAACTCGGGTGTGCATTTATGTGACCCAAATCCAAATCTCAACGAAGTCGGAATGTGTTAACAACCACGGGTGTATTTATGTGACGTGGTTCGAGACACATTTTTACAACATTGCAATTCTCGTTAAAAGATAATAATAAAAGCGGTTAAAGTTAAAATTTGCACATAGGTTCATAATTGTTAAAAATCAGATAATTTAAGCCAAATATAACAGTTAAGCGACCGTGCTAGAACCATGAAACTCGGGAATGCCTAACACCTTCTCCCGAGTTAACAGAATTCCTTACTCGGATTTCTGGTTCGCGGACTATTAAACAGAGTCATTCTTTTCCTCGATTTGGGATTCAAACCGGTGACTTGGGACACCATAAATCTCCCAAGTGGTGACTCTGAATCTCTTAATAAACGAATCCCATTTCGATTGTCCTTTAATTGGAAAAACTCCCTTTATTATACCCTTTACGGGGTGTAGTGGTGAAAAAAGAGGTGCGACAACTAATATGGTACTTTCTTATTCTGATTTGAATAAATCGAAACAACTTAAATTCGTTCCTAGAAATTCAATATCGGCTTCTCTTGGTTCTCATTTTGTATATCATGTCTTCTAAGTCATATACATGAATCGTACGAAATACATCTCTGATAATAACAATCGTTCTTGGCTCCTAGGTATTTTTACCTTAGGCTCTTTTTTTGTCCAAAACTATACTCCCTCCGGCCCAAAATAAGTGATTTTTGGATAGCACAAATTAAGAAATTCAGCTTTTAACATTAATTAGCAATAAAATTGACCATATTAACCTTTACTATCTCACATAAACACTCCTAACACATACTTCAACAAGTATTTACTCCAAGGCCAATGTAGAAAAAAATAATTAATTCATTCTTGAAATTCGGAAAAATTACTTATTTTGGACCATAAAAAATGCCAAAAATTACTTATTGTGGACCGGAGGGAGTAATGACCAACGTTAAGGTCTGACATCTGAACTATCATCATCCAACCTGCAACCCCATTTCCATGAATAAAAATGAAACTATTCTGTGAGGTAAAACACATATGGATACAATCACAAACATGTCCTTTAGATTATTATCTAATAAATCACTTTCTGCACCATCCGACTAATCTTGACTAATAATCTGGACCCCATAACAAGCAAAAATTTCATTATATCTGTTACTTACCTTTTCCTTTAGTACCCATAGACGTCACTGCATACTCACAAGTCACCAGAATTTGGATACATTGAAAATTAGAGATCTAGTAACTGAATAATGAATAGTTGGCATACTGAATAACCATAAACCTGCTAACTAAAAGGCTATATAACTGATAACTGAGGTAAACTGATGACCATAAAACATGATAACTGATTTTGTACTTTCTGATAAGGTTATGCTCTAATCTGTACTACTATCCATTGTATTCCACTTTTAACATCCTCTCAAATCTCATGATTTTCCAACATGTGCTCTATAATTATACCCCAATGGGCATTCGATATGTTTGGAATTCAAAGTCTAAATGACATAAATCAAATACAGAAACACTAATATAAGTATGAAACATATATGTAGCAACATTGCTTAACCTTAAATGTCTGTGACTCTGTCTAACTGTTACTCCAGTCTATGAAGCCTCTAATGCAGTATTAAAAACACTAACCATCTGAAAACACCGAAGGCTGTAAGGTAATGATAATGCCCCGAAGAAATTAAAAATCACCAAATAACTGGTACGAGAATCCAAGCACTCTAAATCGCCAACTTCTAAATTAGCTGCATCGTGAGATGCAAGCCCCGAGAAAAAAGTGACGTCAGTACATTTGAAATCCACTGGTATGTAAAGCGACTAAAAGAAAGAATATAAATGCTAAAACTGAAACTAAGCTGATGACTGAGAATTGATAATTGATAACTGAAATGATAACTACTGAAACTGAAATGATAACTGATAACTGATAACGGATAACTAAAATGATAACTGATAACTAAAATAATAATTGACAACTGAACTGAACAAAGGAAATACGGATATAAATACTCCCTCTTCTGAATGATGAACAACTTGTTTATCTGAATATTAAACTGCAGTCTCATGCCCAATATATATATATATATATATATATATATATGTGCACAACTACTGGCCCCGGCCCAAGTATACATATACATAACTGCGGCCTCAGGCCAAAAGTTGCATAAAACATAAATTATGGCCTCTGGCCCAAATAAAGGTGTTCAACATTCAGGGATTTAAAATCAGGAACAGAGAATCATACTGCAATACATGATAGTAAAATACTAAATCACACTTAGACTAGACTGAGATATGTATTCTTGAACTGAATATGAACTCTGAAACTTCAACTGTTTATTGCATACTGAGTAATATATACTATGACTCGGGGGTATCAAAACCAAGTCTATATTGAATACGCACTGAGCTCACAACATTCAAAATGGAAGTAATGAACGAGTTATAAAGCTAGAGAATAGAAGTTCTACAACTATTCAAGAAACTAGCTAAACTATATTTCTGAGGCAATTAGTACGTGGTAAAAGCAATATAGTGTAGGGAGAATCATTAAAATTTGCAAACATAGAGAGTTAGCCTCACATACCTTAACGTCTTTCTCTTGAGAGTAATACAATATTCGCCAACCCTTTCAACTTTAATCTGTATCAATACAAGTCAAAGTGGTTCCATATTAGCAATAATACTCATGTTCTAGTTACTTAGGAATTTTCTCAAACACTTGGTGGAATAAAGATTCATGGTCCATATTAATGGTGTCTCTACATCCAATAACCCATTCTCTTGCTCCAAGATAAATTCTAAAGTCTCAAATGGTTATTGTCAACATCATTCCTTATCACTTATAAGGCAAACAACCATTAACCAATAATCAACAATCAACACCCCAAACCTAGAACCGTTCATGCTTTTCTATCAAACCCATCAACTCATATCTCATGAACTGGAGTATATAATCATTAATCCAATGCTAGAATAATTAGAGGGCGAAGACATTACCTTTTTGAAGTTCAATTCCCTTGAATTTGAGTTCTAGGGTCCCTTTTTTCAAAAACGATGTCCCAATAGAATATATAATGATATGGAGAGTTTAACCATGTTAATAAGATGTTGGGAAATTGGAATTAACTTAGAATCACCATTAGAACTTACCTTGGATGGTGGAGGGACCCTTAAGGAGTTATGTTTTTGAGAGCTCCCCTTTCTATAGCAAATTTTTGTGTTTTGGGGGTGTGGGGGACGAAGAGGGGATTTAAAATAACCCCCCAAGTGCGCCATCGCACATGAAGGCCTTACTACGCACCTGATCCTGCAAAATGGCAGTAACACTACCACAAGTGCACGGTCGCGCACGGGGCGCGCACTGTTTTATAAATGCACATAACATTTTTCACATAGATTCGTTTGGGCTCCGAAATATATCGTTGGAAATTTATTTAAAATTCCTACAACTTTTGTGTTTTGAGTTTTCACAAATACCTCACACAGTTTCACTAAATCTTGCTGCAAGACTGACCTTTTGTAAACTTAGTAGATTTTATCGAATCTTGTACACGTCACTCTTCGTATTGATTCTAAAATAACTATTTTCACCTATAATTATCCCGCTAGGACTTAATATATCTAAAATATCAGATTAATACCCATTTAACACATCCAAACCTTGTCCGAATGTACGGGGTGTTACACAACTTCTACTATTCCAGTCCCAGAGTCATCTAATGTCTCATCAAAGTCATGTTCACATTCTTCCATTTGGCACCAAAGAGTTGGTCATGCTCCAGTAGCAGTATTATAAAAGATTCCTTCATTGAAGAATCATTTGTTGAATAATGGCAATCTAAACTGTAATGTTTGTCCTTTAGCAAGGCAAACTAGATTTCCTTTTCCTACTAGTACAAAGAAGAGTGTATGTCCTTTTAATCTTGTACACATAGATGTTTGGGGTCCTTATAGACAATGTACTTACAATGGATATAAGTATTTCCTTACTATTGTAGATGATTACTCTATAATGACTTGGATCTACTTGATGAGATTGAAAAGTGATGTCTTCCTTTTAATCAAATCTTTTCTTACTCTTCTCAAAATCAGTTTTTTGCCATAGTTAAGATCATAAGATCATATAATGGTCTTGAATTCTTCAATTCTCGGTGTTCAACTCTTTTCTCATCAATTGGTATTTTACATCAAACTTGTTGTATGCATACTCCATATCAAAATGGAGTAGCAGAAAGGAAACATAGATATTTACTTGAAATGGCTAGAGCCCTTAGGTTTCAAGCTATGTATCATTAAAATTCTGGGGGAATGTGTACTAACTACATCCTTTCTTATTAACAGACTACTATATTCAGTCCTATATGGAAAATCTCCTTATGAGTTTTTTCATGGACATCCTCCCTCACTTGAAATCATTAGAATTTTTGTATGTGTTTGTTATGAAACCACCTTACATAACACTAACAAGTTCTCACAAAGAGCCATACCTGCTATCTTTTTGGTTTATTCAACTTCTCAAAAGTGTTATAGATTATACAACATATTCACTGACACTTTCTTTGTTAGTAGGGATATTTCTTTCAGAGAAATAATATTTCCATTTAAGTATCCTAAATCCACCTTCCTATATACTCTATCTTCAAGCTCATCACCTATATTTCCTGCCAGTGTTTCAACTTTTTGTTGTGATGATTCTTTTCCTACATCTATGGATCCCCTTAACACCTGCAACTCTGGACTCTAATTCTCCTTCAACTTCTTCTAGACATCCCTTGTCTCCATCTACTCCTTTCCTATGTCCTCTCCACTTCACTCATCTTCCCCTACTTCTCTTATTCCTTCTCCTACTCCAGCACCCTCTCATATCCTGTTTGATCCTCGTCCAATCTTATCTTTAGCTCCACGGCACCAGGATCTACCTCCTACTCTTGCAGATCTTTTAAGGAAGTCTGGAAGGCCATATAAACCACCCTTGTGGCTTACAAACTTTGTCCATCAAGTCAAACCTTCATCTTTGAATCCTTATTCCATTAATTACTGTTCCTTATCCTCTTCTTATCAAACCTGTTTGTCTTCCTATTCATCCATAATTGAACCAACCTCTTTTGATCAAGCTGTCACTGACAACAATTAGGTTCAAGCTATGAAACTTGAGATTCAAGCACTCACAGACAATAATACCTAATAGTTAGTGACTTTGCATGCACGGAAGTATCCCATAGGTTGTAAGTGGGTTTATAAGGTCAAGTACAAAGCTAATGGATCTGTAAAGAGGTATAAATGCAGGCTAGTGGATAAGGGGTTTACTCAACTTAAACGTCTGGATTATCATGAGACCTTTTCCTTTGCAGGAAAAATGGTCGCAGTTAGGAGTGTGGTTGCCCTAGCTGCTTAGTATTCTTGGACCTTGTTCTAGACGAAAATTGTTTGGTCTCATTTATCAAGCCCAAATTATTTGTGGCAAGCAAAATGTCATCAACATAGAGAACCATAATAATAAAATTCCCATTAGCTATTTTGAGATAAACACATTCATCAAGCTTATTTTCCAGAAATCCAAATTTGTAATAATTTCATCAAATTTCAAGTACCACTGCCTAGAGGTTTGTTTAAGCCCATATATGGATTTGTTAAGCTTGAACACTAGATGTTCTTTACCAGCTTCATTAAACCCTTCAGGTTGAACCATGTAAACTTCTTCAAGTAGACTCCCATTCAGGAAAGCAGTTTTAACATCTATCTGGCGCAATTCTAAATCAAAATGAGCCACAAGAGCCATCACAATTCTAAATGCGTCTTTGGAAGAAACAAGAGAAAATGTTTCTTTATAATCAATACCTTCTTTTTGAGTATAACCCTTAGCAACCAACCTTGCTTTATAACGGTCTATGTTTCCCTTAGAGTCTCTTTTAGTTTTAAACACCCATTTGCAACCAATAGGTCTAAAACCTTCAGGTAATTCAACTAATTCCCACACTCCACTGTGTTTCATGTAACGTATTTCATCATTCATTGCCTCACACCATTTATCAACAAATGGAGAGGAAATAGCTTGAGCATATGATAAAGGATCAGTCATCTCTCCAGTATCACTAAGATTTTCAGTCACATACACGATAAAATCATCAGAGATGGCAAACCTTCTTTCTCTTTGTGACTTGCGGAGTGGTTCATTGTGTACATTTTGTTCAGGAACTATGGGGTCTACGTAGTTGTTCCCTTGATTCTCCCCCTCATGAATTCTCACGACCCAAACCCGGTCGTGATGGCGCCCAACCATATAGCTAGGCAAGCCTGACCAATTATCCCTCACGAACCCAACCCGATAACTCATTACCGACAATTTAAGGGAATTTAACAGTTAAAAATAATAAGCCGTTGTTTATAATAAAAATAGTACGGAACAGACCAAAATATCCGATGACACACTCCCAACAGAATCTGGGGTCACGAGTCTAGTGCCTCTAAACAACGGTGTAGAAAATATTCAAAAATACATAAGTCTAGAATGCGAAAATAAAACTGAATAAAAGGGAGAAATCGGGTCCTGCGAACGTCAGGTAGCTACCTCGACAACTCTGATAAAACTCTGGAAGACAGCGACTGCTCAGCTAAGTCTCCGGGACACCTGAATCTGCACACATGGTGCAGGGAGTAAAGTGAGTGCTTCCAACTCTGTGGTAACAGACATATATAATGACTGAAAGTAAGAAATCCCGAAATACCACAATGCAAAGCTGAAACTAACCACTTAGCACATTAAACGATGAAACAACATTAATCAATGACAGATAGACACATAGATATCAATGCATGAATGCAATGCAATGCACATGACCGCTATGGCGTACAGCCCGATCCATTGGGTACCCGCGCTCACTGTGGGGGTTCAGACTCCAGAGGGGCTCCTATAGCCCAAGCGCAATGACATAGTAACATTCGCTGCGGTGTGCAGCCCGATCCACTATCAGTCCAGTTATATATGCATGGAAGCCACACGGGGCACAATCAAGTTTACCATTTTTGGTTCCATTTCACAGGTATTATAGTTTAAGTGATTTAAACCTTAGAAGATTGCTAATCATTTCTCGACAGTATTTAACTCAGGACTGATATCATGAAAACATGCTCAATTTCATGGCAACAGTGATAATAATCCCTAAGGGATCCAAATAGTTGGCACGCAGCCCAAATTTGTTCATAACAATCCAAGTAGGATGTTTACCAGCCAATTTATAGTCAATAACACAGTATATACATCACTCGAACGGACTAAGCCATAGTCCCGTCCACAAACGACCCCGCACTCACCGTAGAGTACGTGTCTCCCCTTAATACAGCATCACAATGTGAGATACCGGGGTTTCAAACCCTTAGGTCATCATCTACATCTATTACTCACCTCAAGCCTGCCTTAGACTAGTTCGCAATACCCTTTCCTCTTGAATCGACCTCCTCGCGCGTCGAATCTAGTCAAAACCACAACGAATACATTACTATATGCTAAAGAAGCATAACCCAATCGAAATTACTCGAAAAATACCAAAAATCACGAAGTTGGCAAAACCCGAGCCCCGGGCCCACTTCTCAAAAAATTCCAAAACTTACATCACTGAATTCCTCGTCTCGCCACGAGTCTATACATATCAAATTTACAAAAATCGGAGTTCGTTTTACCCTCCAAAACTCACATTTAAACTCTCCTGAGTTTTCAAGCCCTAACTTCCATTTTTAACCTTTAAATCCTTGAAATTCAGTGATTAATCAATGTTTTTACACCAAAATAACATATTCCCATGCTAATAGTTCTTACCTGATGAAGCTCCTTCGATTTCTCCTCAAAATTGCCCAAGAACAACCCTAGTCGAAGTCCTCAATATTTTCTCTTCTTTTAAAAATCGTGAACTATAGTTCGCTGAAATCCCTGGTCGATTTCCGCTTATGCGGTCCAATAACCGCACCTGCGGTCCCGCACACACGACCATTTGACCGCTTATGCAGTCTCACTTAATAATTTGGGGGACCGCTTATGCGACTCAGCATCCGCTTTTGCGTTCCTCCATCGACCGCTTTTGCGGTGTATTATCCGCTTATGCGGACCCGCTAAAGCGACCGCCTAGTCCGCTTATGCGGAATTGCCCTAGGCCATGCCTGCCCGCTTATGCAACCATCCTGCCACATCTTCGAAACCGCTTCTGCGGCTCCTTTTCTGCAGATGCGGAAACACCAAAAGGCAGAAGTTCAGACCTGCAACATACTTCCGAAATTCCCGTTTAACCACCCGAAATCACACCGAGGCCCCCGGGACCTCAACCAAAAGCACCAAAACATCCTATAACCTTATTCAAACTTGTTCCAATCCTCAAAACACATCAAACAATGCTAAAACCAATAAATACATCAGATTCAAGCCTAGTTTTCATCAAAACTTCCGAAATGCGCATTCAATCAAAAACCCGACCAAACGATGTCCGAATGACCTGAAAATTTGCAGACATATCCAAAATCACCTAATAGAGCTACTGCAACTCTCGGAATTTCATTCTGACCCTTAGATCAAAATCTCACCTACCCAACAGAATTTGCCAAAATTCAAACTTAGCCAATTCAAGCCTAATTCTACACCGGACCTCCAAATTCAATTTCGATTGCACTCATAAGTCACAAATCATCCCCCGAAGCTAACCGAATCATCAGAATTCACATTCGAGCCCTCTAACTAAATAGTCAGTTTCCAGTTTACTTTCCAAAACAAGTTCCCCTTTAAGAGACTAAGTGTCTCATTTCCAACTAAAAATAATCCAATTCTATTCAACCAACTCAAATACTGATATTGAATCATAGTGAAACATAATATGAGGGAAACGAGGCGGTAACTCATGTGACGACGGGCTGGGTCGTCACATCCTCCCCAACTAAAACAAACGCTCGTCCTCGAGCGGGTCAAGAAACATACTTGGAGTCTTAAATAAGTGAGGATATCTGCTCCGCATCTCCTGCTCGGTCTCCAAAGTGGCCTCCTCCTCGGGACGACCTCTCCACTGCACCTTCACCAAAGCTATGTCCTTTGATCTCAACTTTCGAACCTGATGACCCAAGATAGCCTCTGGCTCCACATCGTAGGTCAAGTCCTCATCCAACTGGATCGTGCTGAAATCTAACACATGAGACAGGTCCCCAACATAGTTTCGGAGCATAAAAACATGGAACACCGGGTGAACTCCCGACAAGCTGGGTGGCAAAGCAAGAATATTGGCCACCTCCCCAATCCTCCTAAGTATCTCAAAAGGCCCAATTAACCATGGACTCAGCTTCCCTTTCTTTCCAAACCTCATAACGCCTTTCATAGGCGAAACCTTCAACAAGTCCTTCTCGCCCACCGCATAAGATACATCTCGAACCTTTCGGTCCTCATAACTCTTCTGACGCGACTGGGCTATACGAAGTCTCTCCTGGATCACTTTCACCTTCTCTAAGGCATCCTGAAATAACTCTGTCCCCAATAGTCTAGCCTCGCCGGGTTCAAACCAACCAACCGAAGATCTACACCGTCTCCCATATAAGGCCTCATACGGCGCCATTTGAATGCTGGATTGATAGGTGTTGTTATAAGCAAACTCCGCAAGTGGCAAGAACTCCGCCTAAGAACCTCTAAAGTCAATAACACAGGCACGCAACATGTCCTCCAATATCTGAATAGTACGCTCGGACTGTCCGTCCGTCTGAGGATGAAATGCCGTGCTCAACTGTACCTGTGTGCCCAACTCTTGATGAAAAGTCCTCCAGAACTGGGAAGTAAACTGAGTACCCCTATCTGAGACAATAGAAACTGGGACCCCATGCAACCGTACAATCTCCCAGATAAAAATCTCCGCTAACCATTCCGAAGAATAGGTGGTACACACCGGAATGAAGTGCGCGGACTTGGTCAGCCTATCCACAATCACCCAAATCGAATCAAACTTCTTCAAGGTACGAGGGAGACCACTCACAAAGTCCATAGTAATCTTCTCCCATTTCCATTTCGTAATATCCATCCACTGCAGTACACCACCGGGTCTCTAATGTTTATATTTGACCTGCTCACAGTTGAGACACCGAGCCACATAACTCACAATATCCTTTTTCATCCTCCTCCACCAGTAATACTGTCTCAAGTCCTAGTACATCTTCGTGGCACCCGGATGAATGGAATACCGCGAGCTATGGGCCTCCTCTAATATCAACTCTCGGAGCCCATCCATATTGGGCACGCAAATTCGGCCCTGCATCCGCAACACACCATCATCCCCAATAGTCATATATCTGGCATCATCATGCTGGACCCTGTCCTTTAGGACAAGCAAATGCGGGTCATCATATTGGCGCTCCCTAATGCGATCATACAAAGAAGATCGGGAAACCACACAAGCCAACACCCGACTGGGCTCAGAAATATCTAACCTCACCATCCGATTGGCCAAGGCCTGAACATCAACTGCAAAGGCCTCTCCCCAATTGGAATGTATGCCAAACTACCAATACTGAATGCCTTTCGGCTCAAAGCATCAGCCACTACATTGGCCTTCCCCGGATGATACAAAATAGTGATATCATAGTCCTCGAGTAACTCAAGCCATCTCCGTTGCCTCAAATTAAGATCCTTCTGCTTAAACAAGTGCTGAAGACTGCGATGGTCAGTGAACACCTCACAAGATACGCCATATAGATAGTGCCTCCAAATCTTCAAGGCATGAACTATAGCAGCCAACTCTAAGTCATGAACAGGGTAGTTCTTCTCATGGGGCTTTAACTGACGAGAAGCATAAGTAATAACTCTACCCTCCGCAATCAATACACAACCGATCCCAACTCTCGAAGCATCACAATACACTGTGTAAAAACCTGAAGCTGATGGTAATACTAGTACCAGAGCTGTGGTCAAAGCTGACTTGTCCTTCTGGAAGCTCTTCTCGGACTCATCCGACCACGCAAATGGAGCATTCTTTTGCGTCAACTTACTCTGCACCACCTCAATCTTCTTTGGGTTAACCTGAATACCATCACTGGATACCACGTGTCCCAGAAAAGCCATGGAACTAAGCCAGAGCTCACATTTGGAGAACTTTGCATAAAGTTTCTCCTCTCTCAATCTCTGCAATACCACCCTCAAGTGTTGCGCGTGCTCTCCTGGCTACGCGAGTACACCAGAATATCGTCAATAAACATGATCACAAATGAATCCAGATACGGCCGAAATACACTGTTCATCAAGTGCATGAACGCGGCTGGGGCCTTAGTCAGCCCAAATGACATAACCAGAAACTCATAGTGCCCATATCTCGTCCTGAAAGCCATCTTCATAATGTCTGAATCCCTAATCTTCAGTTGGTGATAGCCTGATTGGAGGTCAATCTTAGAAAATACCTTTGCTTCCTGAAGCTGATCAAACAAATCCTCAATACGGGGTAGTGGGTACTTGTTATTCACTGTCACCTTGTTCAACTGTCTGTAATCAATGCACATTCTCATTGTGCTATCCTTCTTCTTTACAAATAAGACTGGTACACCCCAGGTGACACACTCGGGTGAATGAACCCCTTTTTTAGGAGTTCCTGAAGCTGCTCCTTCAACGCCTTTAGCTCTGCTGGTGCCATAAGATAGGGAGGAATAGAGATGGGCTGAGTGCCCAGCACCAGATCAATACCGAAATCAATGTCCCTGTCCGGTGGCATGCCCGACAGGTCTGCTGGAAACACATATGGAAACTCTCTCACAACGGGCACAAAATCAATACTAGGAGTCTCAGCTCCAAAATCTCTCACAAATGCTAAATATGATAAACATCCTTTCCCAACCATCCGCTTTGCCTTTAAGAAGGAAATCACCCTACTGGGAACATAATTGGTCGAGCCTCGCCACTCAATCCTTGGAATACCTGAAATGGCCAACGTAACTGTCTTGGCATGACAGTCCAGAATAGCATGGTACGGAGATAGCCAATCCATACCCAGAATCACATCAAAGTCTACCATACCCAACAACAACAAATCAACTCGGGTCTCCAGACCCCCAGCAGTAACAAGACAAGATCGATATACGTGATCCACAATAATAGTATCGCCCACCGGGGTAGATACGTGCACAGGCAAGGCAAGAAAACCACGGGTCATACCCAAATGATGAGCAAAATATGAAGATACATAGGAATAGGTAGATCCGAGATCAAATAAAACAGAAGCATCCCTGTGGCAGACTAAGATAATACATGTGATGACGACATTTGATGCAATGGCGTCCCTCCTATCCGGAAGAGCATAGAATCGGGCCAGACCACCGCCAGTTCGGTCTTCACCCCTAGGGCAACCTCTGGCTACCTGGCCCCCACTCCTAGCTGACTGGGTGGGTACTGAAGAAATAGGAGCAGAAGATGAGGGTTGATCCCTCTGCTGGGACTGTCTACCATGCAGCCAAGGACACTGTCTCCTCATATGACCCAACTCACCGTACTCATAGTAACGACCTGGAGCTGGAGAAGGGACTGAAGGGAACCCCTCGCTGCAGATGAACCCTGGGCTGAAGAAGCAGGAGTAGTACTTTGAGCTGGAAGGGCGCTAAGTGAAGACTAGCCCTGCTGATAACCCTGGTGACCACGGCCTAAAGAAGCCCCACTGGACTCTGTGCGACCTGACTGAGGAGGTCTGAAGGAACGACCTCTGCTGTGCTGGAACTGGCCCCTA
>MU726736.1:11122-36639 GCA_026770625.1 Nicotiana glauca | reverse complement strand
CGGACTTGGGCGTATGCCCGGTGCGGGTTTTGGATAACCAGGGAGCGTTTTGGCGTCTATTGTGGAAGTTAGCATATTAGAAAAAATTTCATAAGTTTGGCTTGGAGTGCATGTTAGTGTTATCGATGTCCGTTTGGGATTCCGAGACTGTGAATAGCTCCGTATAGTGATTCTGGAGTTGGGGGCGCGATCGGAAGTAAATTCGGAGGTTCGTAGACTATTTTGAAGCCATTTGGCTAAAGAAAGAAATTTGAAGGTTTGAAGAGTTTGACCCCGGGAGTTGACTTTTTAATATCGGGGTCGGAATCCGATTCCAGAGGTAGGAGTAGGTCCGTAATGTCAAATATGACTTGCGTGCAAAATTTGAGGTCAATCGGATGTGTTTTGATAGGTTTAAACATCGGAAATAGAAGTTGGAAAGTTCAAAGTTCATAAAGCTTGAATTGGGGTGTAATTCATGAATTTAGCATTGTTTGATATGATTTGGAGCCTCGAGCAAGTCCGTGATGTATTTTGGGATTGGTTGGTATGTTGGGTTGGGGTCCGGGGGGCCTCGGGTGGATTTCGGGTGGCTAACGGATCAAAAAATGGAATTTTGGATGGCTGAAGGATGTTGCTTCTGTCATAACCGCATCTGCGGTTCTTGGACCGCAGATGCGGTCGAAATCTCGCAGAAGCGGAAGGGACCAGGCCCAAGGAAAATCGCAGAAGCGGCTCAGGGACCGCAGAAGCAAAAATTGCATCGCAGAAGCGATGAAGGCAGAGGGTTATTTTAAAAGTCAGATTTTGTTCATTTCACTCATTTCTCCCACTTCATTTGGCAATTTTTGGAGGGTTCAAGAGAGGATCTTCATCAACCATGCTAAGTTAAGTTTTTCCCACCCATTATGAGCTAAATACATTGATTATGTATGGATTTAGGCATGAAACTTAGTGTAAAAATTTGGGGTTTTGGTTGGAAACCTAGAAAATTATAGTCTTGGATTTTAGCCACGATTTTGAGTATGAAACTAGGAGGAAATTATATATTTGAGTTCCTAAGGCCATGGGTAACCTTTATCTTCGAAAAATTTTGGATTTCGGGCACGTGGGCCCGAGGGCATTTTGGTCAACTTTTCATTCGGGGTTAGGAATTATTGTAAATTAAGTTGTAAGGTATAGTTGAGCGTATATTAATGGATTTGTATGATCATTGGCTAGTTTCGGGGCCGTTGTGTGTTGGTTCAAGCCTTCGGAAGGATGTAGAATGCCGGTTGCAAGTCTTCGGAGCGAGGTGAGTCTCCTTTCTAATCTTATGAGGGGAAATTTACCCCATAGGTGAAGTGAATGATTATGTGCTCCTATTTGTTGGGGCTACGTACGCACGAGGTGACGAGAGTCCGTGCGTAGCTACTATTATGCTATTGTTCGGGTAGTCTAGGACCCAAAAGCATGTTATATTTGAATTAATGGTGAATCCTTTGATGGTTTGAATTGCTTAGATCACATTAAATTAATAAATGGATTTAAAAAAAAAAAGACTTAAGCTTTATTTTCTCAAATTGTTAAAGAGAATTGGCCTTTCTTAGATAATTGCTTCATGTTGACTTCTTGACTGATTGTCTGTCTGTGTGTGTTTATTTTGGAACGGGCCGAACGCCTCGGCAAATTAATAGATGCATCTACAGGTGCGCGTCGACCCTCGGCAAGTTCACATTTATTTCTGTTGGAGGGCCGTCGCCTCGGTATGATTTGCGCATGCCTGTGTTGCTGCCTGAACTTAATTAAGTTATTATTGCCCTTTTGTGGCTTAAATATATTTGGATTATGTTTTAAAGAGAAATTCGGAAAATTTTCCTATGAAAGAACTACGTGTTTATTCGTTTCCTGTATTTGGATTAGAATCATGTCTATAAAGAATAAATTCACGGTTTAATATGTGTATTGAGGATAAATGATCATTGGATCGTTAGAGTGTGTCAAAGTTGACCATCTTATCTCTACTCCTTCGGGATTAGGCGGAACACTCACTGAGTACACGTTGATTACGTACTTATATTACACTTCTGTATATTTTTGTTACACAGGTACATGATACTTTAGCGGCCTACTGGGCGCAACAGCACGGACGATTCGGGGACTAGGTGAGTTGCAGTATTCAAGGCGGCCCGCAGCTTTTAAAGTCCCTTCCTAGTGATTGTATTTCCTTTCTGTCCATTGTATTCCGGACAGGTGTTGTGTTGTATTTATATCATTTCCAGTAGTTGCTTATGCACTTGTGACACAGGATTTCTGGGATGGTTTCAGAAAAACTTTGTACTGACTATTATTATTTAAATTTGAATCCATGAAGTGATCTTATATTTATGAAAATTGGAAGGAAAAACCTAAGATTTTTTTCAAAAGTATTAAAAGAGGAATTAATTGATGAGTTAGTTGGCTAGCCTGACAGAGGTGTCCGGCGCCATCACGACCCGTAGTGGATTTGGGTCGCGACTGGTAGGGGGTTGTATTCAGTCAACATCTTGTACTCAATTGCTTTTCGTGTGATATTATTTAGGAGGACAGCATTCTTCATATTGTTTTGATTATTAGCATTCCTAGTAGTCCAGATATCCCAAAGGGTGAAGGTAAGCAAACTATTTCAGTTAATAAGATTGTGGCTTAAGGAGACATTTTGTTTCTTAAGCTGGATTAGCCAGTGGCCTTTTGATGGGTCAGTCTTGGTTAGCCCTCATATTTCCTTCCAAAGGGCTTTACTTATGGAGCAAGTTAAGAAGATGTGCTTAATGGACTCTACTTTTTCTTTGTTACAAATGTGACAAAATTTATCAATGTTAATACCAATATGGGATAGGTATTTTAGACAAGGAAGTCTATTATGTAAGCATTGCCACAAGAAAAATTTTATTTTGTTGGGGGCAAAGTAATGACCAAATTCAATCGTATTCCAATTGATTTGTTTCAACTTGTTCTATAAGCTTGTAACAACTTTTACTAGTGAAGATGCCTTTTTGATTAAGAGACCAAATAGCAAAGTCATTCGAAGGTCCCCTCATACGGATTTTTGTATTATAAATCTTTTGTTCAACATCACGCGGGATATCTACTGTTAATTTTGAAAGGTCCCATTCATTATTAAGAAAAATATCTTTTACTCTAAGGTTATAAATAACTGGACAAAGGGGGACCTCAATTATATTCCTAAGTTTGTCACAATTTAGGATCCATTTATTATCCCACATGTTTATATTGGAAATTAGATGGGGGACCATCTTATACCTTGATTGCAAATTTTCCATCCCTTTACAATGGCCTTCAAGGTGAATGAGGCAATTAGGTTGTCCTTTTCCCACTATATCTAGTGATGGTTAGTTTTGCCCAAGGAGTAGTAGTATGTGAGAGAAGTCTCCAAACTGGATTTGCTAAATTAGCTAGGTTTTTATTTCTAGCACTATGGATGTCCGGTCCCCCTACATCTTGAGGCTGACAAACTAGGGACCATTTGATCAGGTGAATCTTCTTTTTACTATCATTTGTGCCCCATATAAAATCTCTCTGAATTTTATCAATAAGGTATTGAGTTTTCTTTGGAAGGAATGTATATTTCATGTAGTAATTTGGGATAGAATTGAGGCATGCCTTGGCAAGAGTGGTACAACCCGCTATGTTAATGAACTTCATCTTTCAAGATGCAAGCATAGACCTTGTTTTGTCTATTATAAAATGGCAATCAATTGGCCTAGGATTTTTGTTAAGGATTGGGAAACCTAAGTGTGTACCAAACTGATCACTCTTTTTTATCCCTAAAGTATAAGTAATTTCTTTGATTATGTCAGGCTTGCAATTTTTGGAGAAAATTATTTTCGA
Source organism: Nicotiana glauca (assembly GCA_026770625.1). NCBI lineage: Eukaryota > Viridiplantae > Streptophyta > Magnoliopsida > Solanales > Solanaceae > Nicotiana > Nicotiana glauca. The sequence goes on along the minus strand of MU726736.1, from coordinate 32,790 downwards.
CTTAGAGAAGTTTATATTTTGCCCAGATAAGGAGCAAAATAGCTCCAGAGTTCATTTAATAGCTAGTAAAGATCTTGTATTTGCCTTTGCTATAAGTGTTAAATTATCGGCAAAAAATAAATGTGAAAAACTTGGGCTTTTTCTACCAATAGTGATAGTGTCTCAATTGCAAATATTAACTTGATATTCAATGTATCTAGCTAGCAATTCTAGGCAAAGAATGAAGATATTGGGAGATCCAGAATCCCCTTGCCAGATGCCCCTACTTGGTTCAAAGAAAGAGGTGGTGGATCCATTTACTAGAACTGCAATGAAGCTAGTTGCATCACCAACAACTTTGATTATAACTAGTACCATCTGAGGCATATCTCCATCTTAATAATTATTTTTTGGTCTAGTCCTGTATCTCCGTAGTTGTGATTATTAAACAAAATATAAAATAAGTATATATATATATATGGTTTGGATTAGCAAATCGCCTTGCTTATATGTCGTATTTTCTAACTTAATAAAAATTAGGGATGATATTTAGTCATTTTTGTTTAAGACAACTCCAATATTTGCTGGTTTTTCTGTCATTTTCCCACAGGTCCATGAATAATTTATAATAAAAAAAACTAAGAAGATAAATAATATTAGGCTCTCCTTGCAGTTCTTATATTTATTTAATAATTATAAAAGCAGTTGATTAACAAATCTTCAAATACTATTTGAAAATTTTATATAAAGGTTTGAGTAAATTTCAATCATACCCACTTTCACCAACCCTCTTAAACTTTTGAATTTGAGAAACAATACTCCTTTGAACGTGATAGAAAACTCCCTAACATCATAAACACTGCCTAATTGAAAGCTCTTTCGTGACAAGTTTACCACATTATTCTTCAAATATCAAGAAATCTGTAGTTCTAATCATTCTAATAGCGAAGACTTTTTGATATTTTTAATTATTAGAATTTCTAAAATACTAAATTATAATTTGTTATCAAATAACTCCTTACATCCGTTTTCAACTAAAAATTCCATAAAATATATAAAATAAATGAAGAAGATATCCTGACCATCTTTTTATTAAATTTAAGTAAGCATAGGAGTTATCTCGAAAGACCTACAAATTTTTGAAATTAATGCAGACTTAGCTAAAGATAGAGCTCAACGAAATAAAAAACAAATAGATGATGTTATGAATAATTTGTACATTGGATACTACATTGGATGCTACATTGGATACTACATTGGATGCCCATTTTGTGAATAGTTGAAAGATTAATTTTCCTATTTTATGTCAATCATCTTTACTTTTTATGCCTATAAAAGGCCATGTAATTGCAATGGAAAAATACACCAAAGTGAAAGAACAAAACTCTCTCCCTTCTTTCTATCTCTTGTTATTTACATTTTACTGCATTACTTTTATTTCATAACACGTTATCAGCACGAAGCTCTAATTTTATTCTTAACTCCTGCTAAGTTGAGCCATCTTTTATTAAGGTATGTATCATTATAATCATTTTTATGGTAGTACATATCATATGCTTAATTCTTACAACATACATTTTTCTTCAATATTTGATAATTTACATCATTCATGTTGTAGTTCCCTTTTCCATTTGTTTCACATTTTTGTTTATCATGTATGCATATATATGTAGTGTATACATTATCTAGTCACTGCTACTAATAACACGTTCAAAGTAGAGTATTTATTTTAGTACTTCGCTTATTTGTTATCAATATTAATTTAATATTTAAATTTCTGATTAAATTCATGCCCATATCTAATAATTGCATTTCCATTTGTTTAAATGTTCTAACTGTGAGAAATGAATTGACAAGCAATAATTTTATAGTTTAATTAACTTATATTTATTGGAACATCAATAATGTTAGTCACGTTCAATTCTATTAACACATATATATCAATAATATAAAGTGAAATGAAACAAGTATGTAATTTCTACTTTATGGCAAGAATAAAATGAAATAGTAGATTGTTAACATGATATAGCTCTATTTTCATTTCTTTTACCTTAATCGTTTTGATTTCATGAATTGTGTATTATTATAATTATTTCTCTAACTTATTCATCTTTTATGATAGTTTTCACTATGTCAAATTTATCAAAACTTGAATTTGTGGCACTTGACATCACCGGGAGGAACTATTTATCATGGGTTCTTGATGCTGAAATTCACCTTGACGCTAAAGGTCTTGGAAATACTATTATAAAAGGAAATGAAGCATCAAATCAGGATAAAGCGAAGGCCATGATTTTCCTTCGTCATCATCTACATGAAGGGTTAAAAACTGAATATTTAACCATAAAAGATCCACTTGAATTATGGATTAATTTGAAAGATCGATATGACCACCTAAAACTTACGGTATTACCGAAAGCTCGGTATGAGTGGATACATTTAAGGTTGCAAGACTTTAAAACCGTAAGTGAGTATAATTCTGCTATTTTTAAAGTAAGTTCTCTATTAAAATTATGTGGAGACACTATCACAGATGAGGACTTATTGGAAAAAATATTTTCTACCTTTCACGCTTCAAATGTGGTGCTACAACAACAATACCGTGAAAAAGGTTTTAAGAAATATTCTGAGTTAATCACATGCCTACTTGTGGCTGAGCAGAATAATACTCTATTAATGAAAAATCATGAAGCCCGTCCCACTGGGTCTGCTCCATTTCCGGAAGTGAATGCTGTAGCAACACATGATAAGTTTGAAAGAAAACAAAATAATTACCGTGGTCGTGGACATGGTCGTAAACGTGGACGTGGCAGGGGGCGAAACAATTATCGTCATTATGGTGGAAATAAATTGGAGAACAATAAGGGTTCTCAAATTAATCATTCAAAAGGTAAAGCTAGTATGTGTCACCGATGTGGTATGAGAGGTCATTGGGCACGCATTTGTCGTACGCCAGAGCATTTTGTCAAACTTTATCAAGCCTCCCTCAAGAAAAAGGAAAATAATGTGGAGGCACACTTGACCTTTCAAAATAATGATGATGAAGCAGGTCCCTCAAATAAATATGATTCTAAGGCACATCTTGCATATAAAGATGATGATTTTGAAGGCCTAACAAATATTACTCATTTAGAAGTTGGAGACTTCTTTGAGGATATTGACTGAAGAACTAATCATCTTACTGGGGAATGAAGCTATTAAAGTTGTTATTTTTATGTTTGCAACTAGTTTATTTTTCTTGAGTGTATTTTCCTAATGCATCATGTGTTACTAGTTTCTACATTCCTAATGTATTTCTTAATATTTTTTTTCTGCTTGTCTTTCATATTTCTTATGATGTATTATTTGTTTTTTTTTATGAAGAATATGAAAATTCCCCAGTCTTCAGTTGGACTCAAGATTAATAAAGATGATATATGTCTTCTAGATAGTGCTACAACACACACTATTTTAAAAGATAAGAGATATTTCTCTTATTTGGTAATGAAAGAAGCGAATGTTAATACAATATCCGGTAGTACAAGATTAATTGAAGGTTCTGGAAGAGCCAATTTATTACTACCAGGTGGAACAAATTTGGCTATTGATGAAGCACTATATTGTAGTAAATCTCAAAGAAACTTATTAAGTTTCAAAGATATTCGCCAAAATGGCTATCATATTGAGACTACAAATGATGAAAAGATTGAATATCTTTATATTACTACAATAATGTCCGGTAAGAAATATGTGCTTGAAATGTTACCTGCTCTTTCCTCCGGCTTATACTACACAAGTATTAGCAGGATTGAAACACATGTCGTAGTAAACGAGAAGTTTACTAATCAAGATAATTTTATTATTTGGCATGACCGGTTGGGCCATCCTGGTTCTAATATGATGCGTAAAATAATTGAGAATTCACATGGACATGCAATGAAGAATCAGAAGATTCTTCAATTTAAGGAATTCTCTTGTGCTGCATGTTCTCAAGGAAAATTAATTATTAGACCATCAACTATTAAAGTTAGGATGGAATCTCTTGCATTTCTGGAACGTATACAGGGTGATATATGTGGGCCCATTCACCCTCCATGTGGACCATTCAAATATTATATGGTTTTGGTAGATGCATCTACAAGATGGTCACATGTGTGTTTACTATCAACTCGCAATATGGCATTTGCGAGATTGTTGGCTCAAATAATAAAGCTAAGAGCACAATTTCCAGATTATGCAATTAAGACAATTCGTCTTGATAATGCTGGTGAGTTTACATCCCAAGCCTTTAATGATTATTGTATTTCAACTGGGATAACAATTGAGCATCCGGTTGCTCATGTTCATACACAAAATGGTCTAGCAGAATCATTGATCAAACGCCTCCAATTAATTGCTAGACCAATGCTTATGAGAACAAAACTTCCCATTTCAGTATGGGGTCATGCTATTTTGCACGCAGCAGCACTTGTGCGGATAAGGCCCACAAGTTATCATAAAGTCTCCCCATTGCAATTGACTTTTGGTCAGGAGCCAAATATTTCCCATCTTAGGATTTTTGGTTGTACGATATATGTTCCAACTGCTCCACCACAACGCACAAAGATGGGTCCCCAAAGAAGGTTAGGGATATATGTTGGATATGAATCTCCTTCTATTATAAAATATCTAGAGCTGATGACTGGAGATTTATTTACGGCAAGATTTTCTGATTGCCATTTTGATGAATCAGTAAATCCAATATTAGGGGAGAAAATAAGCAGCTAAAAATGAAGATAGATTGGAATGCATTATCATTGTCTCATTTAGATCCTCGAACAAATCAATGTGAACAAGAGGTTCAAAAGATTATTCATTTGCAAAATATTGCAAATCAATTGCCAGATGCATTCACTAACCTACCAAGGGGGACTAAGTCACATATTCCAGCTGCTAATGCTCCAATTCGAGTTGATATCCCGACAGAACAATTAATTAAAGCAAATAAGTCTAAGCNTGATCAAAGTAAACATAACACAGAGATAGTGGCTCAAGAAGAGCCCCAATACGTAACAAATGATAAGACCTTAAGGGAGGTCCAGGTGCCAGAAAATAATGAAAATGAAGAGATATCAATAAGTTACGTCTCAACCGGGAAAAGATGGAATCGAAATAATATTGTTATCGATAACATTTTTGCTTATAATGTTGCTGTTGAAATAATGCAACAAGATGAGGATCTTGAACCAAAATCTGTCGATGAATGTAGACAGAGAAATGATTGGCCAAAATGGAAAGACGCTATCCAGGCAGAGTTAACTTCACTTGGAAAACGTGAAGTCTTCGGACCCATAGTTCGAACACCTGAAGGCATAAAGCCAGTAGGGTATAAATGGGTTTTTGTGCGAAAACGAAATGATAAAAATGAAATCGTTAGATATAAAGCACGACTTGTGGCACAAGGGTTTTCCCAAAGGCCTGGAATTGATTATATGGAGACATATTCTCCTGTAGTGGATGCTATCACCTTCAGGTATCTCATAAATATGGCAGTACAAGAAAAACTTGATATGCATCTAATGGATGTTGTTACAGCCTATTTGTATGGTTCATTAGACAACGAAATTTTTATGAAAGTACCTGAGGGATTTAAAGTGCCAGAAGCATATAAAAGTTTTTGAGAAACTTGTTCAATAAAGCTTCAGAAATCTTTATACGGATTGAAACAATCAGGTCGTATGTGGTACAATCGCCTGAGTGAATACCTGTTGAAAGAAGGGTACAAGAATGATCCAATTTGTCCTTGTGTCTTTATAAAAATGTCTGGATCTGAATTTGTTATAATCGCCGTATATGTTGATGATTTAAATATCATTGGAACTCCTGGGGAGCTTCCAAAAACAGTAGACTGTTTGAAGAAAGAATTTGAAATGAAAGATCTTGGAAAGACAAAATTTTGTCTTGGTCTACAAATTGAGTATATGAAAGATGGAATATTTGTCCATCAATCAACATACACCGAAAAGATTTTAAAGCGATTCTATATGGATAAAGCACATCCATTGAGTACCCCGATGGTTGTGAGATCACTTGATATAAAGAAAGATCCATTCCGACCTCATGAAAATGATGAAGAGCTTCTTGGTGCCGAAGTACCATATCTTAGTGCAATTGGGGCATTAATGTATCTTGCCAATAATTCCCGACCAGATATAGCTTTCTCAGTAAGCTTATTGGCAAGATTTAGTACTTCGCCAACACAAAGACACTGGAATGGTATTAAACATATATTCAGATACCTCCAAGGGACCATTGATATGGGTTTATTCTATTCAAATGAATCCAAGCCATCATTGATTGGTTATGCAGATGCAGGATATTTGTCTGATCCACACAAAGGTCGATCTCAGACAGGCTATTTATTTACAAGTGGAGGTACAGCTATATCATGGCGTTCGACAAAACAAACTATGGTTGCTACTTCTTCAAATCATGCAGAGATAATAGTCATTCACGAAGCAAGTCGAGAATGCGTTTGGTTAAGATCTATAACTCAACACATTCAGCAAACATGTGGTCTTTCTTCGAAAGAGAATATTCCAACAATATTGTATGAAGACAATGCTGCATGCATAACTCAATTGAAAGGAGGATATATCAAAGGAGATAGAACAAAACACATTTCACCGAAATTCTTTTTCACTCATGATCTTCAGAAGAATGGTGAAATAGATGTACAACAAGTTCGTTCAAGTGATAATTTGGCTGATCTATTCACTAAGGCATTACCAACCTCAATATTTGAAAAGCTGATATATAAGATTGGAATGCGTCGTCTTCGAGACATTAAGTGATTTTTCATCAGGGGGAGTAACTACACGCTGCACTCTTTTCCTTAACCAAGGTTTTGTCCCACTGGGTTTTCCTGGTAAGGTTTTTAATGAGGCAGCAAGCAATACATATTATAAATAACTATGTACATCCCCAAATTTTTTTTTGTAAGTTCTTAATGAGGCATATTATCTTACATGGACATCCAAGGGGGAGTGTTATGAATAATTTGTACATTGGATACTACATTGGATGCTACATTGGATACTACATTGGATGCCCATGTTGTGAATAATTGAAAGATTAAATTTCCTATTTTATGTCAATCATCTTTACTTTTTATGCCTATAAAAGGCCATGTAATTGCAATGGAAAAATACACCAAAGTGAAAAAACAAAACTCTCTCCCTTCTTTCTATCTCTTGTTATTTACATTTTACTGCATTGCTTTTATTTTATAACAATACTTAGTTAGGAATAGACTTTACATTTGTTAGAGCACTTTTAATATTATTACTCCCTCCGGTCCACAATAAGTGACCAATTTATCTTTTTATTTTGGTCCAAAATAATTATCCATTTATATAACCAAGAAAAATATTAATTTATTTTTCAAAAATTGCCCTTATATACGAATCCTTTAAAAGTCTTTTACTCCTCACATTAGCTATGCTGCAACATTTAATTAAGGTTAGCTTGTATAGTCACACTAACTATATTTGTCTGAAATTTAGTATTTTCTTAATGGGTGTGCCCAAGGCAAATTATTCACTATTGTATATCGGAGGGAGTACTATTTTTTTTTGTAGTTACTACGTTACTATATACTACTATTATTTATTTTTATCATGATGATGAATTAACGAAAAAAGTGAGGATTTGTTTTGCCAACCCTAACTTTATTTGGGATTGGGACATAATTGTTAATGTTATTGGCCTATGAGGCTAATGTAATGAGGGATCCTATCATTATAAGTAAGACTTTTGGGGTTTGTTTGGAAGCACCCAGTAATTGGAATTTATGCAATTAGTAGGGCAGTAATTACACATCCTAGTAATTATACAATATAATAATTACAACGACATGTTTATTTATCATAACGTAATTAAATTTTAAATGAGGTAATTATCGAAACTTAAAAGTAAATATAATAAATATGTGCATATAAATGATATTAGATTTGGCATTTAAGATGCATTTTTTTTCTTGAATATACATTAATTAGTAATCATATATTTATACTAATATTATAGAAATAACTGATGTATTTTTAAATTAATAATATTTAGTTTAGTTAATTATAGAAATTAAAAACATACGTTTTATAAGAACATCTTGAATGCAGGTTTGATTAAAAAAATTAATATTCATAAATTTAGTGTCATAACATTATTCAATTATTTGACAAAGCTAATCTATCAATCCTAACTAAGAAATGAACAACATACAAGTCATTACTACTAAAAATAAGTAAATTGGAATCATGAATAAAATATAATTTCAAAATCATAATAATAATATTTTACAACAACAATGACGACCCAGTGTTCCCACAAGTGGGGGTCTAGGGAGGGTAATATGTGCGCAGACTTTACCCCTACCCTGAAGGGCAGAGAGGTTTCCAGGAGACCATCAGCTCAAGAAGGCCACAAGAGACGATATATTAGTACCATCAATAGAATCATAATAAAATAACAGCAATATAAGAAATACGAAATAGATGAAAAGTATGATAATAACTAGCAGATAAAGCCCTGCATCGGTAGATGACCACTAGCATCCTAAAACTAACTCCTAACTGGATAATCTCACCTTGGTGCGCCATAGAAATATTTACAACTTCCCCCCAACATACAACCTTAATGCTCGACCTCCACAATTCTCTGTCAAGGGTAATGTCCTTAGTATGCCTAAGTCGCGCCATATCCTGCCTGATCACCTATCCCCAATACTTCTTATGTCTCCCTCTACCTCTTCTCTTGCCCACAATAGCCAGTCCCTCACACCTCCTCACCGGTGCATCAGTGCTCCTCCTCTGAGTGTACCCGAACTATCTGAGTTTTGGTTTCCGCATCTTGTCTTCCATGGGGGCCACACCCACCTTCTCTTAAATATCTTTATTTCTAATCTTATCCATCCTTGTATGCCCGTACATCCTCATCTCTGCTACTTTAATCTTTTGGATATGTGAGTTCTTAACCGGCCAACACTCAGTCCAATACAACATGGCAGGCCTAACCACTACTCCATAAAACTTACCTTTTAGTAACGGTGGTACTTTCTTGTCACATAGGATTCCCGACGCTAAGCTCCACTTTATCCACCCCACCCATATATGGTGTGTGAGATCCACATCAATCTCTCCAATTCCCTGAATTACCGACCCAAGGTACTTAAAACTACCCCTCTTGGGAATGACCTGAGAGTCAAGCCTCACGTTCACTCGCGCTTCCGTCGGCTCAACTCCAAATTTTGCACTCGAGGTATTCCGTCTTCGTCCTGCTCAACTTGAAACCTTTAGACTCATGGGCATGTCTCCAAACCTCCAACCTCTCGTTGACGCTGCCTCGTGTCTCGTCAATCAGAACTATGTCATCAACAAATAGCATGCATCATGGCACCTTCCCAGTTATATATTGACATTTAGTCAGCATTCGCAGTTATCTTGCAATGTGGCCCATGGCCAAAGTATGACATCATATGTTCGAAGTCTCTTAGTTGCAAGTTGGTACGCAAGGATAGGTGAGGTACTGGATGCCAGTATCGCTCCCTAGGTTTGGGGCATGACAGTGGAAGAAGTACAGAGTTGACCTAGATCATCCTCAGCTATAGAGATCCGTAGTTTTCTTGGCTTGGCAGGTTATTTCTGTAGGTTTGTTGAGGGATTTTTGTCTATTGCAGCACCTATGACCAGGCTGGCCCAGAAGGGTGCTTCGTTCAGCTGGACGGAGGAGTGTGAGGAGAGCTTTCAGAAGCTCAAGACAACTTTGACTACAGCCTTAGTACTGATATTACCTATAGTCTTGGGGTCTTATATTGTCTATTATGATGCCTCGAGGATTGGCCTTGGAGCGGTATTGATGTAGGACTGTAGGGTGATTGCCTACGTGTCCAGACAACTAAAGGTGCATGAGAAGAATTACCTTGTCCATGATCTCAAGTTAGCTCCTATTGTTCATGCCTTGACGATCTGGCATCATTATTTGTACGGTGTTCCTTCTGAGATCTATACCGATCAGCGGAGTTTGTAGCAATAGTTTAAGTAGAAGAACCTGAATTTTCACCAGATGAGGTGGTTAGAGTTGCTGAAGGACTATGATATCACTATCTTGTATCACCTGGGCAAAGCCAATATAGTAGCTGACGCATTGAGTGAGCGGGCGGAGAGTTTGGGGAGTTTAGCTTATCTACTAGTAGCTGAGAGGCCCATGGGGATAGAAGTTCAGGCCTTAGCCAGCCCGTTTGTGTTTGGATCTTTCGGAGCCCAGTCAGGTCCTTGCTTGTGTGATTTTTCGGTCTTCCTTGGTTGATCGTATCTGGGAACGTGAGTATCATGAACCTCTTTAGATTGTCCTCAAGGACAAGGTTCTTCATGGTGATTCTACAGATGTGACCATTTGTGATGATGGGGTATTGAGGATGCAAGGTCAGATATGTATGCCCAATAGTAATCTGCTATGGGCCCACTATTTGCGGTATTTCATCCATCCGGGTGCTGCGAAGATGTACCAAAATTTGAGGCAGCACTACTGGTGGAGGAGGATGAAGAAGTATATAGTTGGGTTTCTAGCTCAGTGCCTCAATTGTCAACAAGTAAAGTATGAGCACGAGAGACCGGGTAGCTTGCTTCAGTAGATAGAGATTCCGGAGTGAAAGTGGGAGCGGATCACCATGGACTTCGTAGTTGGAATCCCACGGACTCTGAGTAAGTTCGATGCCATTTGGGTGATTTTGGATCAACTGACCAAATTCGCACATTTCATTCCTGTGTGTACCACATATTTTTCAGAGCGGTTGGCTGAGGTTTATATCCGGGAGATTGTTCGTCTGCATGGTATTCCAGTTTTCATCATTTCAGATAGAGGTACTCAGTTCACATCACGGTTCTAGAGGGCTGTATAACATGAGTTGGGTGCTCGGGTGGAGTTGTACACAATGTTTCACCCCCAAACGGCGGACAGTTCGAGCGCACTATTCAGATTCTTGAGGATATTGTACATATGAGAAAAAAGAGAACATACCTTATGTTTTGCTTAAAGTTTCTTCTTTAAGGCAAACAAATTGAAATACAAAACTATTTTTATTTTAGGATTGTTTTTCTTAATAAAGTGTTTGTTTCAAAAAGAAAAGGAAAAGAATATATATGTTAAGCTTTAGTTTAGAATATGTCATAGATCGTTGAGGCTAGAAAATTCAAAAAAAGGGTTTTGCTTCTTTTTCCTTTTTCTCATCAGAGTAGTCATAAAGGTAAAAAGCGAAAAAAAGAGAAGGAGAACGTTAGCTTGTTTACTTTATTCCCAATCGGCTCGAACTACGCATGTTTGATTCTCACCGGATGTGAGATACGTAGGCAACCCTCATCGGCTCCAACCTCCCCTTTTGCAAAAAAAAAAATAAATAAATAAATAAATAAAAAGGTTAAAATTTTAGTTCTTGTCATAAATAAGTCGGGTGGTGCCGCCTTTGTCAAATATAGCCGAATGTTCCCGACAGAGACGCCGGAAGGCTGACTTTGCATAAACGGCCACCTTTGGTCATTTTTTTAGATTTTTGGTCGATTGGCCCACACAGCCTTAGAATCTTCGTCCCCGAGGCGCTAAAAGGTCGTGTTTGCAAATATTGGGTTTTCTATCTTGAAAAGCAAGAAAAGAGTCATAAATAAGTCAGGTGATGCCGCTTTTGTCAAATGTAGCCGAATGTTCCCGAAAGGGACGCCGAAAGGTCGATTTTGCATAAACAGTCACCTTTGGTCATTTTTTAGATTCGGGTGGGCTGACCCGCACAACCTTAAAATCTTCGTCCCCGAGGCGCTGGAAGGCCGTGTTTGCAAAACCAGGTCTTTCGATTTAATTTGAAAAACAAGAAAAAAAAGAGTCAGTGGGCAAGTGAATGCCGTTGTGATTTTGGTCAACATAAGTCGAGCCAGCTTCGGCAGTGTATTGAACCGTTCTTGCCGAGATAGCGTTAGAGTATCTTTCAGTTGTCGAAAGGCTATTTTCGTAAAAGAACGGACAAGTTTGTAAAATAATCCTTCCCGACCTCAAAATTCATGTGAAATTGAGAAGGGGCTACGTTTGCAAAAATAGCCATTTGGTTAAAATTGACATATAGGGGAAGGAATCTGTCAGTCTATTTTTTTATTTGTATTTCTTTTGATTAGAGTATGTAGGTTGTTTTAATGTTCAAGTCTGTATCTCGTCTTTCACTAGAGTCTGTTAGTTCAGTCTAAGTTTGTCAGTTTTTTTTTAATCATTGTAATCAAAGTGTGTTTTATTATGAAAATTGAAAATTCCAAAAAATATTTCATTGTTGTTTACCTTTAATTTGCGTGAACTACGCAAGGTCTGATTCATGCGAGGTTATGATACGTAGGCAATCTCCATAAGATTCGACCACAACCAAAAAAGCAAAAAGAAATGAAAAAAATGGAAAAGAAAAAATGAAAAAAGTGTTGATAATAATAAGGACCGACTGAAGTCCATTCTAACATGTTTTGTTTTGAATTGTGAAGAAAGTTGAGGTGGTCGGTTTGTGCTAAGCTGGAAATACAAGATCCAAGGAAATATAATAACTGACACCGAAGTTGTTACCAGTGCTCAGGAGACTCAGGGTTAGAGGGGTCGACAATAATCTATCGTGGTTGAGGAAAATAGAATACCTAAACAACAAATGGCCAAAATGCATCAAGCATGGGCCAATGGCCAAGGATGATCCAGGAAAACCGGATTGTGACCCAAGACAGTGACACCGAGAACATCACGCGAAATCCTTTATCTGCGCAGATGATGCACACTTTGTGGGGATGATGCCCGTCGACATGATGTATGAAAATCCTCTCGGGAACTTGCCAACTAAAATTGGAGAAAGCTATAGTAATTCTGATGAGCAAATTTGTGGCTAAATGTCAGGAAAAGTCTTTCCCTCCTCACTTAGAAAGGAATCTTTAGCTTGTTTTGTTGTCATTTCTGTTTGTCCGGGTTATTTTAGGGTTGTGATCCGGATATTGCTTTGTGTCAAACCCTCTTATCCCTCCATTTTGTCATAGCAGTTTGCTTAATGTTGTCTAGGTTTGTTCCAAGGGTTGTACCCCAGTTTATTGTGCTTGTTTTGTTGTACAAACTCCTTCCCTGTTTGTCTAATGCAATTCTCTATTTTCCACTACTTCTAGACATTTTCTTTTGTTTGGTCCTCTCCTTTTTATAGTTCTTTTCCTGTCGACTCTAGTGACATGACATGCATATATAGTTCTAATCTTAAAGGTTAATCATGAAACAATTGGGGATATGATAGGGGCACTTAAGGGAACATAAGAACATATTTGGACATTTTGAGATCATTTGAAGCCCAAACCATGTGAAACTGGGGCTGATAGAACATGAAAAAAAAAGCCTTATGTTTCATGCCGCATCAATTGAAAATCAAGGACAAGTTTGCCAAAGAAATTGGCAAGATAATGAGAGTGAGAGTGTTGTCCATTAGTGCTTTAAAATTGACAAATAGAAAGGGCGAATGTGTAGGCACAATCAGAAGATGTTGCGATTATTTAATTGTGTTGTTTGCACCTGGAATGTTCTGAAGATTGGAATGACGAAGACATTTTCTTCTGCTATCCAAACACTTTATCCTTCGTTAACCATTTGAGCCTTATTTGTTTTCTTTCATACCCCTCATTCGGAATCAGTAGCAAAGAAACACAAACGTAAAAAAAAAGAAAAAAAAAGAAAAACAAAGAAAAGAAAACACCAAAAAAACAAAAAAAAACAAAAAAAACAAAAACAAACAAAAAAGAAAAAAAAGAGATGTGGAAAGGAAAACTAGAACAATAAGGAATTGGGAACTACGTTTGACCTGATTCCTCAAAGATGATACGTAGGCGCCTCACGGCTCGGTCATAGTGTAACAAAAAATAAAAAATCCCCAAGCAAGAAACTGGGGCAAAAGTTATGTTCATTATAAATAAATCTAGTTCTGAAGGTTGTAATTTTGAACCCAGGTTATTTTGTTTTGAGCCTTTAATACCCTTTCTTTCTAGCCCTGTCCAAAATCCCACATTATGGTCTAAAGAAAGACCTTCTGATCAGTCTTCAAAAGAGGCCAAGTCAGACAAATGAGAGAATCTTATCAGAACATAACACTCTAATTCCCAACAGAAAAGACTCTGGTTTCCAGCAGAAAAGAAATAAAAAGAGAGTCTTATTGGCAACACCCCAATCCCCAGCTGAAAAGTAATACAAAGAGAGAGTCTTATTGGTGAAAACCTTCACGGGTACCTTGAGGCGACTGTAAGTTGAGAGAAAAAAAACCAAAATGAGAAAGGCTTGATAGCGAAAACCCTTTGGGCGCTACAAGTCGAGTGAAGATTGAGAATCAGATGGGAAAGCCCCAGACGAAGATTGTGAAAGGCAAATTAACGACGAAGGATAGGCTATACGTGCATGTCATGGCCATTAGAGTTGGTATCCGCGTTTGATAGGTTTTTATTTCATAATTTTTCTTTTTAGAGAGTCATCATTTTCCTTTGTCTTTTATTCTGTTCCTTTTATCTTTCTCATTTCATCGAAAAAATTCCCCAACAGAGTCTGTTTGGTCAAGACAACTAAGAAATGACTTCAAAATTTGCCACCAGCCTTCCGGTTATGCAATACGGGATCTGATTAGAACATCCAAGTGGTATAAGTCGGGAAGGAACAAGCGCAAGGCCAGTGTCAAGAAGGATTTTCCCCAGCAAGAGGAGATTGACAAAGGGATGGATCAGTGTCAAGGAGGATATCCTCAGCAAAAGCGAAGGTTATAGACCTCAAAGCCAAGGCACATGGACAAATCAAGAAAAAACAATGTGGAGAGCGATGGGCATGATTTTGGGAATTCATATGAGACTCAAAGGTCGGGGAAATGCCAGTTCCCGAGCTATGCCACAAAAGAAGAGGGATATCCCCAGCAGAAAAGGTATTTTCAGTGACACGGATGAACGAAGAAAGTGGTTCATCAGTAAAACATGCAAGATCCTCAAGTGGAGTCAACTGTCATAGGAAATGGGGGAGGGTAAGATAATAGGATAAAAGTGGAAAAAAACCGTGAGAGGTTTATGAATAAGGAATCGTCAAGAAGAGCGGAAGTTATCAGCCAAGTTTCAAGATGGCCAGACAACGCAAAGTAGGGCAAGTCGTTCTAAGACCAGCAGGAATATCATCCCAAGCAAATAATATCATCCCCAGCAAGTTTTAGTAGTGTAAGGGAACGCAGAGCAGGGAAGGAGAAAGGGAAAAATCATACTCGGCAGGAGTGGCACAACCACTCACCACGTTTTAAACTAGCAAATTTTCTTTGACTTGAAGTAGGTAAAGGAAATGGCATTGATGGCAGAAAGGCATGCCACAATGAAGATTATCAAACTGGGGCAGAAAATTTTCCTTTCATTTTGAAAATTTTCTGGAAGTCAGGTATCTACTTGGTGAAGAAGAAAGATAACACCAGTCTTAGGGAAGTGGGATTTGAACCAGTGTTACCCCTAGTAGTTTTGGAGGAAGAAAACATCAGCTTTAGGTAAAGTAGTCTAGGAAGAAGCCAGATAACACAGGGGAAGTGGCCTTTGAACCAGTGTTATCCCCAGCAATGTTGAAAGAAGGAAAACAACAAGTTTTAATGAAGGAAGTTGTATCCCCAGCGGACAGAACGAAAGGATGCAACTTGTGTTCAAAAAAAGCAAAAGGCCAGTGTCATCCCCAGCAGTTTTTGAAAGAATGAAGCACCAGTTTTGAAGGAATGAAAATTCCCCGGCAGTGTTATCCCCAAATAGCTTTCAGAGAAATGAAACGCAAGTTTTGAAAGAGGAAGATAAAAAAAAAAAAAAAAGAGAGGAGATTCCCCTAGCAGTGTTATCCCCAACAGGTAAGTAAATAATTTTCCAACAGTGTTATCCCGAGCAGTTAAGAGGGAAGACAACACAAGTTTTGAGGAAAGTAGTTCTGAAAAAAGATAATTCAAGTTAGAAGGAAATGGTTCAGGAAGAAAAGGGGAATAATGGCAATACGATTGAAGTTTGAAGTTTTTTTTGAGGTCAGGAGCCCGCCTGGAGAACGAAGGCGTTACCTTTTTAAGTTGATGATGTCGGGAGCCCTCCCGTAGAATAGAGGCGTTACCTTTTTAAGTTGTTGTAGTCGGGAGCCCGCCCGTAGAATAGAGGCGTTACCTTTTTTAAGTTGTTTTAGTCGGGAGCCCGCCCGTAGAACGGAGGCGTTACCTTTTTAAGTTGTGGATGTCGAGAGCCCGCCCGTAGAACGGAGGCGTTGCCTTTTTAAGTTATTGATGTCGGGAGCCCGCCCGTAGAATAGAGGCATTACCTTTTTAAGTTGTTGTAGTCGGGAACCCGCCCGTAAAACAGAGGTGTTACCTTTTTTAAGTTGTTGTAGCGGGTGCCCGCTCGTAGAACAGAGGCGTTATCATTTTAAGTTGTTCTAGTCGGGAACCCGCCCGTAGAACAGAGGCGTTACCTTTTTTAAGTTGTTGTAGTCGGGAGCCCGCCCGTAGAACAGAGGCGTTACCTTTTTAAGTTGTGGATGTCGGGAGCCCGCCCGTAGAACGGAGGCGTTACCTTTTTAAGTTGTTGATGTCGAGAGCCCGCCCGTAGAATGGAGGCATTACCTTTTTATGTTGTTGTAGTCGGGAGCCCGCCCGTAGAACGGAGGAGTTACCTTTTTAAGTTGTTGTAGTCGGGAGCCCGCCCGTAGAACAGAGGCATTACCTATTTTTAAGTTATTGCAGTCGGGAGCCCGCCCGTAGAATGGAGGCGTTACCTTTTTTAAGTTGTTGTAGTCGGGAGCCCGCCCGTAGGACGGAGGCGTTACCTTTTTAAGTTGTTGAAGTTGGGAGCCCGCCCGTAGAACGGAGGCGTTTTTATTTTTCAAAAGTCATTGTTGAAGTCAGGAGCCTGCCTGGAGAGAGGAATGGCGATTTATTTTTCAAAGATGTTGTTGAAGTCAGGAGCCCGCTTGAAGAGAGGAATGGCATTTTATTTTTAAAGTTGTTGGTTGAAGTCAGGAGCTTGCCTGAAAAAAGGAATGGTGATTTATTTTCAAAATTGTTGTTGAGGTCAGGAGCCCGCCTGAAGAGAGGAACGGCATTTTATTTTTAAAGTTGTTGGTTGAAGTCAGGAGCCTTGAATTCAGGAGCCCGCCTGAAGAGAGGAATGGCGATTTATTTTCAAAATTGTTGTTGAGGTCAGGAGCCCGCCTGAAGAGAGGAATGGCATTTTATTTTTAAAGTTGTTGGTTGAAGTCAGGAGCCCGCCTGAAGAGAGGAATGGCAATTTATTTTCAAAATTGTTGTTGAAGTTAGGAGCCCGCCTGAAGAGAGGAATGGCGTTTTTATTTTCAAAGTTATTGGTGAGGTCAGGAGCCCGCCTGAAGAGAGGAATGGTGATTCATTTTTTGAAGTTGTTGTTGAGCTCAGGAGCCCGCCTGAAGAGAGGAATGGCGTTTATTTTAAAAATTGTTGATTGAAGTCAGGAGCCCGCCTGAAGAGAGGAATGGCATTTAATTTTCAAAGTTATTGTTGAAGTAAGTAGCCCGCCTGAAGAAAGGAATGGCGTTTTATTTTCAAAGTTATTGTTGAAGTCAGGAGCCCGCCTGAAGAGAGGAATGGCGTTTTATTTTCAAAGTTATTGTTGAATTCGGGAGCCCACCTGAAGAACGGAATGGCGTTTTATATTTTAAAAGGAGTTTTTGTTGAAGTCAGGAGCCTGCCTGGAGAATGGAGGCGTTATCATTTTAAGTTGTTGAAGTCAGGAGCCCGCCTGGAGAATGGAGGCGTTATCTTTTTAAATTCAGGAGCCCGCCTGTAGAACAGAGGAATACATTTCAAGTCTGAAGTCAGGAGCCCGCCTGTAGAACAGAGGAGTACATTCAAGTTTGAAGTCAGGAGCCCACCTGGAAAATAGAGGAATACATTCAAGTTCAAGTCAGAAGGCAGTAAAGCAGAGGGTGACAACAAAATACCCTCAGCGTAGATTCCACTACAGAAAGTCAGAAGGAAGACCACAAGTCGAGTCATAAAGTAAAGAAACATCAGAGGAAACAAGGCCACCAGAAACACCGGAAGAGCAAGCTTAAGAGCTAGATAAGATTTTATAACTCATACATTAGTTTAGTCTAGCTTCTTATTTTTCATTTTAGCATGGTGTAATAAGGAGGTCGGTATGCGGTAGCTGCAGTAATAACATAAACAACAAAATTACAGCTTCATGGTAGTCCCAGCTACAAAAATTTCCCGAACTACATTGATCTGATTCCTTTTTAGCCAAGGATATGTAGGAAACCTTCGAAGCAGAGGTCCGGTCAAATCTTTCATGAAAATGCTTCACACGGAGTATTCCAACGGGCAAAAATCGCTCGTATCCACTCACTTTATCTTTGCACGAAAACTCTTTGTGTTTTCGGACAAAGAGGGGCAGCTGTGAGCACGTGATTTTTGCTTCACAAGAATTACTCCAAAAGAAATCAAGATAAAATAGTTTTTCTTTGAACGCAATTTTTTTAGAGTTTTTCGTAGCATGTTGTTAATTATCTGTATTTGTTTGTGCGTGTTTATTTTTATTTTTATTAAAGAAAAAATACAAAAAAAATATATGTTTCATGCACATTTAGGATGTAATTTTGCAATTAGGAATTAATTGAACCATACTTGGTTTTTTAAAAAAAGAACGAAAATCACAAAAATATGTATTTTTGTATATTTAGCATTTAACGTCCAAATTGCGTGATTTTGTTTGTGATTGGTATTTAATTTCGTGTGATAATTATCTTTAAGGGTTAATCAGTATTTTCTAAGGTAATTTTGGGCTTTTTTTTGTTTTACAAATTAATTTAGAGTTTTGGTAATTAGGAATTAAAAAAGGAAAATAAAAGAAAAGAAGGAAATGAAAATAGAGTAAAAAACTCGGACTGGGCCAATTTCATTAATACCAGGCCCAATCCATCCCTTTACCCAGTCCAATTGACCAGCCTATCTCAGAGACAGACCAAACGACGTCGTATGGTCACATTCAATCTGAGCCGTTGATCTCCTTAGATCTAACGGTTCATTCCGTCTCTAGCATCAGCGATACGGCGTCGTTTCAAACCATTCAATCCTGATTGTTCGTGTAATTCAATCGAACGGTCACCAACCTTCCCTACCACCCGACCCATTTTTCCACGGATCAACCCAGTCCCCCATCTAAACTCAAATGACACCGTATCCCTTACGTAAGTTCATCCGGGTCGTTGATCTTTAATGATCTAACGGCCAGGATTAAATTTCCCCTTTAGTATATATTCCTAATCCTTTACCCCACCCCAAAACCAAACCCACCCTCCCCTGTTCAGTCGTCTCTTTGAGAGAGACCAAACAACCATGAAACCCTAGCTGCCACCCCACCCTTCCGCCTGAAACCCGGCGGCAGCGACGCTGCTGGCCACAAAATTAACACCCCTAAGCCTTCTAACCACCCTCAACCCAAATCCCTGACCAGTTTACTTCGAATCATCCCCTAGGGTCTCGAAGATTCGAGCAAAACCCTAAAGCTTACCCAATCACCCCCAAAGTCACACCAGTCCACCTCTTGACCTCTCTCGTTCCTAAAACACCTTTAGTTTGGCTCGAATCGTGCTAGAACTGTTCAAATCCCAAATCGAACAAACAGAACCCTAGAAGGACCAAAACTGAGCCTGTCCGAGATTAGAAAATTGGGGGGTTCTAATCGACTATAGTCGAGTGTTCTCAGTAGAGAACACTCGATTAAAGTCCGTTTTTACCTCAAAGGGTTCAAATCGAAGGTCAACTGAACTGAGTCCATTTGGTTTCTGATTTTCTGAGGTATTCGTTCTATTTTCCATTTTTTATTATTGTTTACCTATTTAGTTTTCGTTGTAATTCGTTTTTGTTCAGTATTTTCCCTCCTTCTCCATCAGACCTTTTTATTTGGTCCAGTTTCTTCATTGTTTCTGTTGTTATCGATTGTCATATGTTATAACTGCTGATTAATCGATTAAATCAGTTTCGTTAAGCCGTTCATGTTTATACTTCAGTTTCTTTTCAAGTGCTTGTCTGGTTATTGTGTATTGTTGTTTTCCCTCTTGTAAATTAGAATATTTAGCTTTGATCGTTGGCTTTCTTCGATTGATTTTTAATTAGGTTCCAGTTTCTTTGATTCAGTTTCAGCTCATATTTTGATTTCTAAAGTTCGATTCGTGATCCAGTGTTTGTTCTTTTGCTTGGATGTCACGACTCATTGTGTGATTTTGTTCTCGTCAAATCCCTGTTAATTGATAATTGCCACTAGTTTGTTTAACTTGGTCTGTTAGTAATTAATTTAGGTTTTAACATAGGATTGGTTTCAATTAAGTACTGACGGCTTACTGATGAATAAGCTAGGATCCTGGTTATAGCTGATGAGATAGGATGGTAAATCACAGGGGTTTTCAGGGGTATTTTGGGGGTTTTAAAAAGGCTTGAAATGTGTTAGTGTTAGTGGTCTGACAGTAAAGGTACTTAATTAACCATTAAACTAATACTTTGTCTAGTAATAGTGTGATGGGAATTAGGATAGTATGGGAGGTCTAATGGAATTGAATACTATAATATGCCCATAATCTTAGAATCAATTAATAAAAGGAGACATGTAATAATGGGGAACAAATAACTTAAAAAGGATTTTAAAAAAAGCATAGGAGTGGGGTGTTAGAAGGGATGGGCAGAATGTTTCTGATTAGTTTAAGGGTTTGAGAGCTGGTTTCAAGGTGGACAAAGGGTCTGTTAGGTATAAATACAGAGGTCTGGGCAGATTAAAAGGGGGGTGTCTTTTGAAATCATCTTTGAGAGGTCACATTTGAGAATAGCATAAGTATTTGATAAAGAAACAATCAGTTTTGAGAGCCTAAAAATTGGAGAGATTAATCAGTCTAAGTTCAACTCCCTGAAACTTCTTCTGATCTCTGTTGGTCCATTTCTGGTCTAGTTCAAGTTCAGTCCAGTCTATTGGGTGTTGGTTATTACTGTTGTATTTCACAAGTCACTCCATACCTGGGTTGGGTTGTTTCTGGTTTGAATTTGGGTGTTGCTGTTGGTTTGAACCTGACTGGTTGTCTGCTGTTGTATTGTTGTTGCAACTGTTGTTGTATTGCTGATGCTGATCTTCCTTTTCTCCCAATGTAAACATTTTCAGGTACACTTCCAGTTTCATTGAAATGTAGAATCCCAGTTGAGAAAGTGAAATGAAAATGTGCAGCAATGCGTTGATTCCGGATTTCTGTTTTAGCATTTAAATTCATAGTTGTCGGAATTTTCTTTTATTTTGTTTTTTATGAAATGGACTATAAACTGCTGTATCTCGGATTCAATAAGTCTATTTTACATGTGGATTACTAGTTGTAGCTGTTGTTAGGTTAGTAGAGTAGATTATTAATCTCCTTTTATATGTTCTCTTAATATATATGTTTAAAGGCAGTCCATAAAATGAGATAGAACATTTAGTCAATTACCGTTAGTATTCAGCCTGGGTAATTAAACTGATTTCGCAGCTTGGTTATTAACCCTTTTAGGTGAGTATAATTTTATAAGTGTTAGATTTAGTTCATGTTGCAATAACCTCACACGGATAGGTGTTTTAAATTTAGTTAATACATGAAAGTAAAATAGTCTTTTA